>JARHVA010002180.1:0-297500 GCA_037957365.1 Torreya grandis | reverse complement strand
TATATATTCAAAACCATCCCTAACCCAATAGATTATTTAATAACAAAATATATTAAGACGTGTTGTCTATATGTTTGATTCATATAAGCTACAAGTGGGATCCATAGTTTACACATAGTTACATATTTAAGGATACACCCATATTTTTATTAATTCCTATGGGATAAAAACTTCCATTTATTCAACAATTTAATCATTTACTAACTACTTGTACTCTATGTAGAGATTTGTCTTATACTTATTTATCTTAAAATAGACCCACCTATCATATGTGTAGGTGCACTACTAGTACATAAGATTTAAAAATGGTACATATATGTTTTTAAATAGTATAAAATAAATTTTAAATATAATTAATTAACTCATACATTTTAAATTAATTCAATTTCACTTATTGATTAGGTTCCAACTAGCTAGTGTAGACTTACACACCATTATTAAGGCTATAAATAATACTATGCAAGTTATAACTTAGTTAGTCTAAATACACCTATGGAAGTATGATATATAGAATTTTAAATTTTTATATTATAATTTAAATCCGTATATTATACTTATTTAATAATTCATTATATGTCCATATGATGTGTTGTTTTGTACATAGAACAATCATTTTAACTATATTAGATGACTAGTTTATATACCAAATAATATTTTACAGCCATAGATTGAGTATGTAATGTATTAATATATTTATTACCACATGAAAAATTACACATAAGTTAAATTAAATTAATCTATTATTCTACTTAAGTCACTATCATTTGTGAATATCCAATTTGTTCATCATTAGCTTGTACTAGCTCTAGAAATGTGTAATTATTTCCCAAAATATGTACACATGGATGAAACCAACCAAGATAAATTATTTATTATAGGTTTATAATGGTTTTTAAAATAATTTTATATGTTTCAAAAAAATTTAACACAAAGTATATGTTTTTCTCCCTATATCTAGTTTCATTCTTCCACAAACACAACAATACATAAAACTGCACAAAATCTTATTTGTTATTTCTAATTTATTTTTATTTTTAAAAAATAATAAATGATTTTAGATTGTAAATTAATTAATAATTGAATTAAAAACTATTAATTCATAATGTAATTCAAACCTATACTCAATTATAAATACAACTATAAAAGTTCTAGCTACTTACCTCTTTTTCCTACTATGAACTTGGATTCTTATCTTGAAAAACTATATTCCTATAGAACTACCTCAAACCTAATTCAAAATTATCATAAAATGAGATAAAATGTATTAATTTAAATCCTCCATCCTTATTTTTCCTCTTTTTACAATTGTATTTATAGATTTTATTACCAAGTAAATTATTAGTCATGGAGGGTGCACTCAATTTTTATTTGAATATAAAATTTATCATGGAGGGTGCACTCATTTTTTTATTTGAATAAAAAATTGATCATGGAGGGTGAATAAATTAATATTTCCTCCATTAAATTAAGATTACCTCCACTTAGTTTATAATTCATTATTCAATTCTTTTTTTGAGTTTTCCTTTCATGTGTATTGTCTCCACTATCTTGTCACATTTCTTTTAAAATTAAGAGTTGAGAATCCAATTACCTTGAAATAACTCTCCTTAAATGTTCCTCAAATTTAAAAACATCCTATTAGGTCCATATTCATAAAATTAAAATATTCTTCATTAGATGGATAGGCTTGTGGATCAAAAAGGGACCAATAAAATAAGATATTCATACCAACCATAAGGTGAAAAAGATGGTTGAATGGAAAAATTCAAATTTACACCCATGGTTTGGGTTTGTGTGTAAACACAACCCAAAACCTAGGTTTATTAAACCTTAAACAAGGTTAATTATTCCAAAATTTACTAATTACAACATAGTTAGCTACTAATTTTACATACAACATTTTAATTCATAATTAATGTTATGGAGGGGTCCTTTAATTGTTTTCCTCTAAGAGGGTTATTTTAAATAATAAAGAGGTTTAAATATAAATAAATTAAACAATGTAATTAATTAAATAACACAATATTAATATTATATATCCATTCCATGATAATTTTCACACAAATAAAATGTGAAGTGAAATAATTGCTAACAAACAACCAATCAATTTGTTAGGACAACCTAACAATATTAATTCATAATTATTATAAAATTATAAGAATTACCACATATTATTAGCTATGTTAATAAAATAGATTACAAGGTATAATAAAAAACAACATTCAAATAAAATCACACACACAATTAAGAATCACATATCATAATTATCCCTAACATAAACACTAAACATGCAAATGTGTGAGAGAGAGAGACATGTTCCCAAGATGTTTTATAGATTCCCTTTGATGACATATACTAACCTATCTCTGATGATATTATCCCTTTTATTTATCTCTTAAGGTAGATATTTTCCTACATTCATCTTAGCCAAAAATGGTAGTTAGTCTAAGCTTAGGACACAATATCAACAATACTCAAAATATATAAATATCAAGTAAACTACTGCAATATAATTAAACTAAAATTAGCTATGCATGGATTTAAAAACACAACAACATAATTTATTATAATATATGAAAAATTCACTCTAGTCATACTATAATCTACTATCAATTTAGGTAGAATACCTTAAATAATTCTAATAGAATTAAATAATAATTAAATTCATTGTCTCAATATCAATATAGTTTATTAGAGTGGAAAATTAGGATGTAACATCCTTCCCCCATAAAATATGTTAATGACCTGATGATGTTATTGAAATAAAAGTACTAAACATAAACTCAAATTTAGTAATCTATCAAGTAAACAAATATGAAAACAACTTGTAAATAAAACCTTCATAGTTTCCTAAATATTATCATTAGAATATTGATCCCATAGGACCTTGCATTGAGATACCTCTCAATTTTGAAATCAAGATTTCATGAGCTAAGTATTATTATTATTATTATTATTATTATTATTATTATTATTATTATTATTATTATTATTATTATTATTATTTCAATGGTTACCACCCTAAGATACATAACCTAATTACATTCATATCCCAAAACATGTGAAGAATCAACTACATATTTTCAAGGTTATGCGATAACATTATGTATTTATTTATTTTAATTTTGTTTACAATAAATTAACATGATTAGTAAGTTTTCCCCCTCTCTTTAAACATGAAACACAATAGAGATCACTAAAAATACCAAAAATTAGCTAGGTAGAGTTCTATAATTATGTACATTTATCTTATTTAGATATTATTTTTCCTTCATTCTTAAGGAAAAATGTCAAATAACCCACAAAGGGTAGTGTACACAAATCAATATTTACACTATTTCAGGTTGCTCTCAGTAAGTGTAATGATCATACCTAAGGTTTATATAACCTAATGGTATCCATGACTAAATGATATCACAATAGTGCACAAAACTAGTAACACAAAGAAAACCACTCCTCTTTGAGTAGTTGAAAAAAATGGATAGAAAAAAAATTACACTAAGATGTTACCAAGTGGAAATAACTAGTATCAAGTATATCATTAGACATTGGAAATCTACACATGATGGTTCTAAATGTTTCAATTCCCTTAGACCACCTTAGGACCCCCTTAGACCCAACCATTGGAATTTTTATTTCAAACTAGACCTAACTCTAATTAGTCTAACTTACTAACTAAACCCATCCTTTTAACCCAACGTTTCCTTGACCCTCGACTATCGATGATCATCTTAACCTTCAATAATAATCCTAACTATCAAAGGTTAGGTTCCACCATCTAGACCAACTTAAATGACCCTTCAACTCTGAATTTATTTTTTATAATTATCCCATCTAAATTCATGTGCAAGCTAATACATGTACGAGTTATTTTTAGACAGTAGGTTGGACCCCTTGTTAATATATTATTGCACCTTTCCTTCCTTATCTATAAAAAGAGAGGAGAAAGAGTTGAAGTCCATCCACAACTATAAAGAGATTTTTGCATCTAGAGTTTCTCTTGTAGGTATTCTCCAATAATCCAA
The DNA here is from genome assembly GCA_037957365.1 of Torreya grandis. Lineage (NCBI taxonomy): Eukaryota > Viridiplantae > Streptophyta > Pinopsida > Cupressales > Taxaceae > Torreya > Torreya grandis. The sequence goes on along the minus strand of JARHVA010002180.1, from coordinate 293,475 downwards.
TGATCTAGACATCATGATAGAGATCCAATTTACCATTGCCCCTTGATCAAAAACCAAGTATCGTTACTCTGTTAGAATCATGCTAAACTCTATCAACAAGCCAATTACCTCAACCATTCATCTAACCAACCTCTGCAAGCTAAGTATTTATTTCCATTCTTTCAATTACTTTGTTTCCATTTCTCAATCAACTAAATATAAACCAATCTCTCAAAATTGCCTTCTATGTTCCTATCAATCTAGCTTGATATCACCTAAACCCAACACATAGTAACCATTGTTGGTCATCTTGACTATCGATGATATGTCCAACTACTGATGGTTGCCTCAACTACTAATGATAACCTCAATTATCAATGATTACACCAACCACCAATGGTCACTATGGTAGAAAATAATAAAAAGCTATTTTCATCCACCTACCCTTAACCAAATCTAGCTTTCTTTTTATCTTCCTATTCATATACCCCCAACCTATTTTGTGAACCACACCCAAACTGTTTATCATTAGTATTAATCCACTTATTACTATATTATTCATTTTTATTTATTTATTTATCAAGCATTTCTTGTATTCAATTTTAGTACCTTTTGATTATCAATGCAAGTACCTTATCTTCTATTTTATAAACTTAATTATTTAAAACATGTGGATTGATAACCCCTGAGGAAGCTCTTGGTTCTAGGATATAGCTAGTGTTAGGCAATCTACCTATCTATATATCTAACCAACCATTTTATTTATTTATTTATTATTTTTAGGTCATCCTCCCAAGCCAAATAGGAGCTCTCTACAATAATCTAATTCAACCCACACACAACCAAACAAATTTTTCAACCATACCCATATCTAGTTTCTTCTTCTTCCCTTCTCAAAATATAAGTTAAAATTCAATTAAACATTTTGGTATGCCTAGTGGGACCTTGAGTCTATAATTGAGTTAATTTTTTTTTGCATCTATATGCTCTTCTCCCTATTCTATGCTCATAAACAAAATTGAAATTTCTTTTGGGTTTAAAATCAACTGCATACATTGATTTCTTGTAAGTTTAGCTCACATAGTTTAAATTAAATCAAAGTAATCCAATCATAACATCACTTTGATTGCACACACTAAACCATACCACCTACATCAATTAAACATCAAACAACTTAAGATAGGGCCTAACTAGGATTTCATCACCTAGCGATCACCTTATGCTTTTCTGATAATCTTACTTGGACTATATTGGCTAAGCACCCAACACCCTTATCTCTATGGTGTGTGAAGTGAGGGGTAGGCCCCAATACCAAGCTACATATTTATTTCTAATATAGATCCTTTTTTAGATCCTTAACAACTTGAAACCATTCGTAGATTTATTTTCTAGTACCTATTCTATCAACCCAAATAGAGTCACACAATTTCTTGAAAGATTAAGGCATAAGCCAAAAGAAAGACTAAAAATAAATTTAGGACTTAACGTACTTTCTAGTGTATGATTGCTTTCCTTTCTCATTTCTTATCCTCTCTCTATTTGAGTGGTGAGATTATTTATGTATTCTCTCTCCCTTGTCTTGTATGGTTTTAACTTGCCAATAACAAAAGAACCTAGTAGAAAAGAAAACATCACCAAGCCAATCAACCTCTTCCACCTACTCATCTATGGAGTACATTTATAAAATAAATAACTCTCCTCATCCATTAGTAAGTCCTTATTTCCCTCAAGAAGTTCCATAAGGAGATATAAAGTTTTTCACCTTCTTAGATAACAATCATGTGGCCCTTTAGCATTATCTTAACACCATGCCTCACTATAGCCTTAATTCAGTTCCACTTGTGGACCCACCTTATGGCATGCATTCCCATATTATGAGAAACACTTATATTTCCATAGTCACCACCCAAACATTAACTACCCAAGCTTCTTCATATACCAATAATTCCTTTGATACTACTATGGAAAACCAACCTACCTAACCTACAAACACCCTTATACCTTCCACACCCACTAACAAATCATCTACCATAGGATCAACCCAACCACTAGCCACCTATACTCCCTTAACCATGGGATTACCTACCACTATCATTATCAACCTTCCTTTTGCTACACCTAATCTGATAACCACTACCCCACTTCAAAATATTGTGGTGTCTATACATTTTACCCTACCACCAATCAGTATAAAGGTCACTACCCTTCCTTTTATTACTAACCCAACCACAGGTTCTACCCAATATGTGCCTATTACACCAAACCTAGGTTACATCCCTAATCGACAAGGGTATGTACTTATACCTACTACCTAACCACCCACACCCACTTATCCCTACATAGCTTCTACTTAACCATTGATTTCCACATACCAATATATGGTAGCTTCTCAACCTCCCACCAATTATCAATATGTCACCCAACCACATCAAAAATATGCATCTTACAACCTCTCAAGTTCCTAACCCTAAATATATCTAATTAAAATTCTAATGGATAAAATGACCACTCTAAAGTCATCCATTTTTGGGGCTCACAACATTCTATCATATGACTATATCTACAACAAACCTATCCATCCATCTGTCTCTATTAGACCATATCCTCTTCAATGGGAGCTTCCCAAGTTTTATTAGTTTCAAAATAAAGAGGATCCCCAAAAACACCATAGGGAATTTAGGCACTCATGTTATTTTATTGCCTATGATGATGCTTTCTTTCTCCACACTTTTCCTATGTCTTTATTAGGACTAGCATTGGATTGGTTTAGTGCATTAACCAAACATTACCTCTTCTCTTTCACCTAACTAGTGGATTAACCAAACATTCCCTCTTCTCTTTCACCTAACTAGCTCAAGTTTTCTTAGATAACTTTTAAATAAACATCTCTAATAAATTTTCCATCAATAACCTCTACTCTATCTGGTAATTTGATGATGAACATATTACTAATTTTGTAGCCCATTGGAGGATCCTAATAAATCAACTTTCCTTCTCTTTACCTCAAATCAAAATGATAGAACTTTTTACTCGAGCATGTGCCAAACACATCTAATCTACATTGCATGTCCAAAGCTTCTACACCTTTGATGAAGATTTTACCATGGCATGTAAATTAGAAAATAGAGACATCGATGAAGGAAAATTAAAGTTAAAAAGAAAACTCCACCTTCAAATCCAATGAGGCCTCTTCCTCTAAACCAAATAACTAAACCAACACCAATTCCAAGAACATGGGAACTAAAAATGTGGTTGTATTTAAGACTGCTCCTCCACCATCTATCAAACAATAAAATTCTTCTAACTCCTCAAATCAAAACATGAGGAACCAAAACTAAAATAATCAAAAGTAATTTACTCTACTTAGAGATTTTTATGCTTCAATCTTGGAAAAGTTATTGAAAGATAATATCATAAAACTTACTCCCATCAAACCCCCTCAAAAATTTGATTCTTCTCATCCTGCACCTAGATGGTATAATGAGAATGACCTATGTGCCTTCCATTGAGTAGTGGGGCATGACATACCTAGGTGTAATACCTTCAAAAATGTTGTCTAAAACCTCATTGATAAGGGAGAAATCACATTGGATAACCCTAATGCACCTTCAAACCAATCCATTGAAATTTTTAGATAACCTTTCCCTAATCATGCACCCACAAAAATGAGACCAAAAAAGATCATTCTTTTCATGATACATATACCATCAATATGGTTCTTGACACACTCATTATTGAAGAACTTATCACCCAATCTACCTATTCTTTACCCTTTCCACTAATTGAGGTAGTGGAGTTACCTTCTCTTCCTTCAGAGACCCAAGTTGAAGAAGTAACCTTTTACCCTCCTCCACTTATTAAGGTAGTGGAGTCATCAACCCCTCCAACTAACATACCTGAGAAAAAAACCATCACCACTCTACCTTTTCCCTCAACCACTGAACAATTCACTTCCCCTTTAGAGATCATTCCCAAGGAATAAAACACCTTGTATATACCTCCCATAGAGGAACCACCCATCCACACCTAGTATCTTTTGATTGATGGAAATGACGAGGTTACCTTTCCCCTTTCTCAACTTATGGGCTTATCATTTGAGCCTACTACCTAGGGAACAAGACCAGTCTATAAACCATTTTCTAGACTAGTTTAGAGGTTGGAATTTGTCTCCAAACCTAATGTGGATTGAGATACCTTTTGGAAATAACTAGGGATCCCTTACATCACCAAATAAGAACTTCCAACCCCATCTTTGATAGATCAATCCACCACTTCTATTATCCAACCCATTATCATATCAACCTAAAAAATCAAAACCTTGACAAACCCAACCACCTCTCAAAGATAAAAAACCAAAACCCAAATTACTAAATCTTCTTCTATCACTTCAACTAAACCAACCAAAAACCTTGGCATCTTACCTACATAGATCCTTGATCATCCATCTATGAAAGTGTAGCTAATGTCACTAGACCCACCAACCAAGCACCAAAATAAATCAACCAAGGAGGTAAAACCACCAAAAGGCTAGAGTTATACCTCCCTCAACATTACCCTCTATTTTAGGGCCTCATCCCTCAATTTTTATTAGGAAACTAACTATCTCAACCAAAACCCAACCACCACATTTGGTTACACTTTCATAATTACTTTCTAACACACCCATCTTCACTGAGCCATAATTAACCAAGATAACTACCTTGAAATCTTCCACCTCCAACCTATCAACCTCCTTACCTAAATAAAAATCATCAACTAATCACACCACCTTACCCAAGACCTCTGCCACCAAATTTGCTTCCAAATAAAATTCCATCTCAACCACCAAGGCTTTGCCACCTTTAACTAGGTCTTACTCAACTATTTTCCAAAGATTATTGAAAGCTTCTTTCTTGACCTTACCTCCTATTAGGCAATTTGACCCTCTTGGTCTAAAAATAGTTTGGTATGATAACCACTAAGTGTACTCCTATCATAAGACACTCAGACATGACACATATAACTACAAAGCTCTCCAAGCCATAATCCATTAGTGCTATGATGAAGATGATTTATTTTTAGATGAACCTCCCATGAGCCCATAACCAAACCAGCCCACAATAACCAAAATCCAATGTATACCTACTCCCCCTCTCTCACCTTAGAGTGAGAGAGATCCTAATTAATCTCCTACTCTAACTCATCACTCTATTTATACTATTTATGTGGTCACAAGATCATAACAAAAGGATAAGGGGAAGGTGAAAGTGTCCATTCTATGGATATATCCATCTTCTACCTCCCAACTAAATCAAACAAAACATCTTCCCCTTTAGCCAAACCCAAGGTATCTATCTTAGGTGCCTCTCAATCTAACCCCTTTGAATCCCTTAGAAGAGTGGTTTTCAAAAAACTTCACCAAACCTTGACAAAGATGAGCCTATAAAAATTGATTTCTACCTCACCTCATCATTTCTAAGCAATGATAGATGTATTGAAATAAATAGAGGTCTAACCTCAATACCCTCAACATCTGGTATTCTTTATTGGTGCTCCCTAAATTTATTACCTTGTCACCTTTAAGGATTCATAAATACCTTATATCCATCTTTATGACACATATCCCCCTCTTTTCATCACTGCCTATATCAACCAAACCCATGTCAAATGGGTAATGATTGATGGGGGAGCCAATTTTAATATCATCTCCTCCCATGCCTATGATCAACTTAAATTTCCCAAAAATGTCAAATTCAAGACCTCATCCATCCTCTAATCCTTCAATGACACCATGGACACTACTCTGGGAACTATTGTCCTTTATATTTGTGTAAGACCTCACACACTCCCCAAACTCTTTTATGTAGTGGAAGGTAAATTCAAGTATAATATTTTATTGAGATGACCTTGGATTCATTCCATGGGTTTTTTACCCTTTACCCTTCATAATTTCATTAAATTTTAGCATGAAGGTTAGGTTATCACCATACAAGCTGACCCAAGTCCTTTCTTATCATACAACATGACTTATCAACCTAATGATGTCCTCTTACCTCCATATAACACACCCTCATAAGCCAAAGACAACATTCAACCACAAAATTTGACATCATATCTTCTTCCACCAATAAGTCATCTAATAGCTCATCCATCTCCTCAAATCAAATCCCTACCATAGATCCCTTAGAATCAACATTCTAATGCCTTTCACTTGGGTAATATTACCTTTTGGCCCTTGATGCCTTACCTACTCCCCATGAGAATGGGAAACTTAATAACCAACCTAGGTATGACCCCAATATCAAATCCATTTTCCCCTTTGGACCTATAAACTATCAAACATACTTCATCTATGGGGGACTCAACATACCCCCTGGCACTTTTGCCACCTCTCTTTCACCTCAAACATTCATTATCAGCTTCTCCTACCTCAATAAACTAAGTTTCACCAAGACATACCTTCATAAGTGTGCTTGGAAGGGATTTGGTCTTGGGAAATATGAATAGGGGACACATGATCTACTTCTCATTAAAACTTGGAAACCCTAAGAGAAACATGGCCTAGGTTTATCTTCATCAGAACAACACACTAGATCACCTCCCACCACCAAAATTTATGAGGAGATCCCATCCTCACTGACTCCCTCACCATCATAACCTAAAGATCCCAACATCATCTCCCCTAAAAATTTTCATCAACATGATTATTATTAGACCCATAACCTATCAAAGGAACAGGGAGACTGTAACCATCCCTATGACCCATCTTGAGATGATAGGAGATGACTTTCCTACCATTAATACCATTTAGTTATAATATGATGATTCTATTCTCACCTACCTAGGTGAACCAATATATTCCATCCACAAATCTCTTCCTTTAGAACTTTAAACATGTTGAATGAATCTACCATGGATATCAACTTAAGCACACTAGATAACCACCACATTGTCAAACTTGGCCAATCACTAAATTTTGAAGAAATTTAGGACTTATCCTCTTTCTTCCAAGACTAAAACACATAATTTTTTTGGTCTTATAGTGACATTCCTAGAATTCACCCCACCATTTCCACCCATAACATAATCACCAACTATGATGTTAATCTTATTCGATAGAAACTTAGATGAATGCACCCTCGCATAGCCCTTCTCATCAAAGAAGAGCTTCAATGTCTCCTCTCTATAAATTTCATGTAACCCATTGACTACCCCTAATGGGTATTGAATATCATGCCTACCACCAAAGCCATAGGGGGAATATGCATTTATGTGTACTTTCATGACCTCAACCTTGACTACACAAAAGATGAGTTTCTTCTACCAAGCATTGACTAACTAGTTGATCTTATAGCCAGTCATGAAATGTTATCTCTTATGGATGTATTTTTTGGATACAATTATATCCTAATCATCCTTTAAGATTAGCATAAAACTACCTTCATTACCCCATGGGTAACCTTCTGCTATAGGGTAACCTACCAATGTACTATGAATTGTATCTTCCATGACATTATACATAAGGTAGCAGAGGACTATGTTGATGACCTTTTCAAAAAATATAAGCTTTTAAAATATCATTTAGCATTTCTTAAGATTATCTTTGAGAAACTCATCCATTACCATCTGCCTTAACCCCAATAAGTGAAAATTTGGAGTCTTATTATGAAAACTCCTTAGCTTTATTGTCTCCCTTCAAAGGATCAAAGTCAATCCTACCAAAATCAAAGAAATCATAAAAATTATTCCTTTAATTAACCTCAAGTAACTCCATAGTTTATAAGGGAAGATCCAATCCATCTATTACTTTATCTCCTATATCTTAGACCGATGCCAACCCTTCCATCACCTTTTAAAGAAAGATGTATCTTTTAAGTGGACTAATGACAGTCAAAAGGCCTTTGATTCACTAAAAAGGTACCTTTTGTCTCCACCTATCCTCACCCCTCCCAAGGATCATCAATCTTTCTACCTTTGTATCTCTACCACTGACCACTTCTTAAGGGCAATGCTTGTTCATTGGGATAAACAACATAGAGAGCAAGTTATCTACTACATCACCCACATGCTTGTAGAACATGAGACTTAGAACACCCATATTGAGAAAATTTACTTAGATTTAGTCTTCCTGGCCACAAAACTTCACCAATACATTCTTAACCACAAAACCTATGTCATAACCAATTCCAACCCACTCAAGTACATGCACTCCAAGCCATATTAAAACCAATGTATGGCTAAGTAGCTCATGATTTTAGCTAAGTTTGACCTTGATTTTCTTTATAAAAATTCAATTAAAGGACAAATAATTACTAACCAATTGGCTAAATCATCATTATTAGACAACTAACCTCCTCCTCTTAAGTTCCCTAATGAGTCCATCATGACCCTCTCTCAGGAAAACTTCACCTATAAAGTGACCATGTTCTTTGACAGATCAAAGTGTCAACATGATGGTGGTGTTAGTATCATCCTTATTCCCCTTGATAGTGAATCTCTTTCTTTTTACTTTAAGATAGAATTCAAATATACTAATAATATGGTTGAGTATGAAGCCCTACTAATAGGCCTTCAAATTGTGCTAGCCTTAGGAGTCAAAATGATCAACATCTTTGGTGATTTCTAACTTGTGGTTAATCAAATCAATGAATCTTACCAATGTAAGAATGATGTTTTTAAATAGTAAACACAAATAGTTGATTAAGTCTTAACATTATTTGAATGTTACCATATCCAATCAACCTCACAATCTACTAATAGGTTTATCAACACCATGGCTTCCCTCACCTCTCAAATTCCCTCTGCACCCTTTGAATCTAAGCTATATATTGTTATCCATAGAATTACAAAGCTTTCCTATGTCAAAATATATTCTCCCACCATCTTGAATGTGGAATAAATCCAACCTAATTTTTGGTATCAACAGACCTTCGACTATCTTAACCTTTCCATCATTCCTTCTAGTCTTTCCAGGAATGCCTGAAGAACATTTATCTAGAGTACCTCACATTATACCATTATGGGGGGAATTATTTATAAATGCATCTTTGATGGTATCCTCTTCTGTTGCCTATGTAGACGTGAAGCCTCTCATGCTATCAAGGAGATGTATGATGGAATCTATGGGGGATACTTTAGTGGATTTACCATGGCTAAATGCATCCTTTACCTTGGCTATTACTAGACTACCCTTAACTAAGACTATTTTGAATATGTGAAGAAGTGCATTAAGTGTCAATAACATACCAATTTTCATTATGCACGTAGCCATAGTCTTTGCGTATCCATTGATTTTTTACCCTTCTCATAATGGGGTTTGGACCTTATTGGTGAGATTAACCCCCATTATTCATAGTGGCAACATTATATCATCACTATGATCGAGTATTTTACCAAATAGGTAGATGTTATTCCTTTAGTCTCAACTAAAGATAAAAATATTGTTGACCTCATCAATCATCACATCATCTACCATTTTGGTGTTCCTCAGAAAATTATCACTAACAATGGAAAATATTTTAAGAACAAGAAGGTCTAAGGTATTTGTGATGAATTTTAGATTAAGTTAAGTTTCTCCTCACCCTATCATTCTCAAGAAAATATATAGGTAGAAGCCTCTAACAAAACTCTCAATAACTTGCTCACTAAACTGGTCAATGCATCTAGTTGATATTAGCATCTGTACATCCCCTTAGCCTTATGGGTATATCGTACTAGCATCCAAACCCCTATGGGTGCTACCCCATTCTATCTTGTATTTGGAGAGGAGGTTATCTTACCTCTCAAAGTCCAAATTCCTTCTCTTTACATATCTATTTAAGATCTCATTTCTAAAGATGATTATTGTTAGCACCATTTATCCCAACTTGAGTTACTTCATGAGTGTCATTTAGCTACCCTCACCCATATTCATGTCTATCAAGAGCATGTCAAATGTGCCTATGAAAAACACCTTAGAGTGTGAGAATTCAACATTAGAGACCTTATCCTAAAGGAAAACCAACATGTCACCAATATGGAAAAAATCAAGCGTGGTAAGTTTTTTAATTAGCTTGGACCTTATATCATAACCCATAAGTGTAAATCAGGATCTTATCAATTATCTTCTCTTGAAGGCAACCCAAAACCTAAGCCCCTTAATTCTTCACATTTGCACCTTTCTTTTGTTAAAAAAGGTCAAAATTAAGCTCATCCCTTACTTTTAAACCATATTCATCTCCCTATTTTAGGTGTAATTGATTGAAACTAAATCATGTGAGTATCTATCATAATCATGGCCTCATCTTTAATAATGGGTACCATGGTTCTACCCATGACATGATTCTCATGGTACTTTCCACCTCTTTTATAGGATGGATTCTCATGATCGTTATCACCTAAACCTCTTTACACCTAATCAAATTTCTTGTCCTTTTAGTTTTTCCTTCACAAAGGTGAACCCTTAAGCCTATATAAACAAGTCTATTTCAAGCAAAATCAAACAAAGTAAAAACCAAAATCAAAACTAATATCAATCATGGGTCATTCTTAGCATTCATAGATTGCTCCTTTGAAGGATAACTATTGAAAACATATTCAAAATTTCTCAAAGGTGGATTGTTCCCTTGAAGGAAAACTATCAAAGGCATTAAGAAAAGCACACAAACTTAGACCACTCCCTTGAAGGATGGATAAGTAAAGCATTTGTCAAAGCTTAGTAATTTATTGGAAGCTTCCCACATCAATCAGCTTCCCTCACTTTCCCAAGAAATAAAAAAATAAGAAAAAGACCCATTATCAATCAAAAGAAAAAGCAACAAAGTTTTGAAAGCTGCAATCAGATATCATTAGCAATAATTTTGAAAGCCACAATCATCTCTCATGAGTAGACTTCCTACATCTATCAGTCTACATTTTGTCTAACATAGACTTGTTTATACTGACTCTTTGGTAACCTCCAAAAGAGGCATGTCAGTCTCACAAGAAGATTCTATTTTTCATCCATCTCCCCTTCATACCCTATAAAGCAAGGGATTTTGAGCTCACTTGATGTTATGTGATCAAGACACCTTTTTAACCAAATAATAAATGCTAATGCAAAGTATTCAAAGGGATTATGTTCCTTAAGCCAATCAAACTTTGATATTTTTTTAGTCCTTACCAAAGAAGAAACATCATGCCCTATTCTTATCCTCTCATAATTGGTTAATACATATTCACTAAGATGTTTGTCTCTTGATTATATTCTTTGTCTCACATCTAGTGTTGTTATTTAAATTACTTTATGTGTTTCACCTTAAGCACAATGACCATAACTATAATCATATCACATCATATCAACATATATAATAAGTAAATACAAACATCATTGGCATAAACCATGTCCATATCCATAACCATCAACATCATATTAACATTATAGCCTCCATGAATAATAAGCAAGCAACCATTTTACCACATGTCATAATCATCATCACATTCTCAGTTAGGTGAGTCTACATCAGTATCTAGTATCCATAACACAAGCATAATCACCACATCATCAACCATAATCCATATACCATTTTCAATGATCAATATGAACATCACATCATGAACATCAAAAGAAAACCATGAATGATAAGAAATAAACTAAGATCATATCTATAAATAATTATTCAATAGAATCATAATGTCTATGATAATATACATATCTCTCTCTCTCAAAATGTACATCTCACTACATTAGCTCCCAGGCTGGTTTCAAAATGATATACAAAAGCATATAATATCCCATAACTATGTCATAACTATGCCCCTGGGGTACCACTATCTCTTAGGAAACCACCACCACCTAATTCATATCCTCCCAAGGTACCTACCTACCCACTTAAAAAAGTAGCCCACTAAGTTGGCATCACCATGCTAGCACCACCTACCAAACTAGCTCTATACTTGCCCTATTAGGGCTCATCTAGATAATGTCTCAGGACTATGGCCTATAATAGCATAGTTCCTCTATTATGGCTGGATACTATGCCATGAGGATAATGATAAATGGTCTTAAAGGTGTCATGACTCCTCCTCCCATCTATCTCAATGCATCTCTCTCCTAGGTAACCAAGGCTAGTGAAGCTCTAACCTGGTCCCTTTCACCTATAAATGTATCCACCTGACCTTGTAATGCCTCAACATGTGCTTGTGTATTATCTAACACCACTCTTGCCAATGTATTTGGGGTAACCCACTAAACCTATGCTTGTTAAACTCTACCATCTAGGTCAACATCTATTGATCACCTACCACCATCATCACCACCAAAGGTTGTTACCACATAAAGATCTTGGTACCATACAAAGTAACCATCTAAAAAACTTACATAATCTATTATTGGCTATGCTAGCAACTCCTCATGATCTAGCAAGGTCCATACTAGATGCGGCTTAGGTAGTAGGATCTATGCATCCTCCTACCTATATTTAGGAAATAAGCCCAAGATACCTTATACCAAGTTGAACTATAATCATAGACTATCAAATGAGATGATCTCTACCTACCCCTCCCACTTATTGAGGATCCACCTGTAACTCTTTAATGTAAATGTGTGTTTCTTGTATCTAGCCCACTCTAGAAACCTAACATAGGTTCTCCAAATAACATCATCAATAGTCAAAGTATCCAATATGCCTCTAAACTAATCAGTATCATGCACCCTTCCTCCTACACTTATGATGGCAAAGTCAAATATCCACCTCATAAAACTAACTCAAAAATCTATTTGAATATACCTTTTCCATGGTAGCCCCATCGACCTCAACACTCATATGTGCTCATAAGCATATCAATGTAGAACAAACCCCACATTGATGCCATACCTCTTGTTAACTCTAAAACCCTATAGATCCTTATGTATCAACACAAGTAGCATAGGAACCCAGCCAAACATTATGTGACCTAGTAGAATCTCAACCAATACCCCTAGTAGCAAGTATGAGAACTTCCCACTACTCTAGTCAAGAACAACAAAACATGAGACTACCATCATCGTCATGGTCATTATCCTCATATCATCTCTTACCCTCTAATATAATGTAGATGAGATGAAGACTCCAGTGTGCTACCTCACTCAGTCATGATTATTTCCATATAGGAGCACTAGGAAATAATCTCTCTCCTCTCACTCTATGTGATAAACTAGGTCACCCTGTATGGGTAACTGAGTGATCCTATGAAAATCCTCTAGCAATATCATCATCTCACCAGTGGGTAGTAGGAAGGTGATCATGGCTAGTTCTTATCTCTTGATGAGATCCATGATCATTGTTACATCACATGATATGTGTTGATAATGCCTCATCACTCTAAGGCCCACCTCTTCTATGTGAACCTAGTCTGTAGTAGTCATACCCTAGTGGATCTCTACAAAGATGAATGACACCCAATCATGCATCTATATTTAATTTTGTGCCTATAAGGTTTGCTATAACACACACACATAGTTATATTTACTAATGTTACCTACAAATTATACCTCTTACAACTACCTATTATCTATACCATTTATCCTATTTTCACCCTAAAATCTTCATAGGTATTACCTATCTCCTAACCAAAAACAATTATCCATTAATCATTAGCATCAACAAGCTAACTTACTATTCAAACCTATCAAAATCAATGAACTTAACCTTAACCTCTTCATCATTCAGATTGATCACTAACAGACATGATGACTATCGATGGTCAGGTTACCAATTTTGCCTATGGTCATTGACCATAAATGGTTAGGATGATCACTAATAGTAACTATGCATGACTGTCAATAGATCATCCCAACCCTACCCCCACCCATAAACCCATGCACCCTAATAAAATTTATCAAAATTACCACCTATATCCTACCCATACCTACCTAAACTAACCTACCCCTTATAATTTGAACATTCACTTATAAATTTTATCAAAAAAAACCAACCACAACATCTACCTAGGTCATACCCACAATTTTCCCAATAAAACAATGACAAAACATTCAAATTTTTAACCAATGCATGTGCTAAATCACATCTAAACTACTAATTTGAATACAACCCATAACTCTTTCCTCAACCATCATCAAAGAGGAATTTAGGGACCCACTTCTCAACCACATGCCCTACCTCACCCAACCTACATCCTCCTCAATCTATTTGGTCAACACACCCACTCAACAATTAGCCTCACCTACTAAGCAATCATAAAACACTAAAAAAGCACAAGATCTTGCTATCAATAGTTAAAAGTAACAAGTGAGAAAATGAAACAAGTGAATTAACTTTTAATCTCCATGATTTTTAGGGTTTACACCCTAACCATCAATGGTTAGGGTGACCATAGATGATTGATCTCAAGCCCCTTGACTATTGATGGTCAGATTGTTGGGAAATGTTTTCCCTTGCCACACACATGAATTTTTGTATACACTTTTTTGGCAAACCTAACAAAAAACCCTCCCATGAAGACAACCTTCTCTAACCACCTCATCGTTGGTCTATTTCAACCCCAACTAACATATGTGTTGTGATGAATTTTTCTTGATCCTTTTTCCTACAATGAAAACAATTGCTAAGTTAACCAATTTTTGAATTTGTACTACCTTGCACATACCAGACCCATTTGTGTCTTCTCAGGAGCACTTCCTACCTTGGATACCCATGACTTTACCTAAACCATTTTTTTTTCCTTAGGAGAAATTCCTACCTTGGATACCCATGGAAACATAACCCTTACTTAGGAGACTTATGTTTACTAGTGTTCCCAACTACCACACCTAAATGCAATCACACAGTCCACTTATCACCTATCCTTCTAATATCAACCCTTATGTTTACCACTTATGGAAACCTAGTCAATGCATGATACTAGATATAACACTTTTTTTAGACTTTGTGTGCATGCTTGTGCTTTAGTGCCTAACTTATCACCCACCTTCATGATGTCCACCTTAATCATCAACTTCACCATTCATCAAACATGCACTTGATTCCATTTTTCCTCATCAACTCTTGATTTGAGGGGGAATACCTCCTCCCATGCTTAGGGAAATGAAACCTTCAACTAATAATCCAATTTTTTTGTATCTTGTTGATACAAACTACATAATGAAAAGGGGAAAATGTAGCTATCAAAAATCTACACATGATAGTTTTAAATGTCACAATTCCCCTAGACTACCTCAAGACCCCCTTAGACCCAGCCATTGGCCTTTCAACCATAAACCAGGACTATATTTAATTATTTTGACTTACTGACTAAACCCATCCTTTTAATCCAACATTTCCTTGACCCTTAACCTCTGATGATCATCCTAACCATCAATGGTCACCCAGACTACTAATGGTCAAGTTCCATCATCTGGAAAAAATTAACTAAACCTTCAACTCTAACTTAATTTTTTATAATTATCCCATATAAATAAAAATTAAAGTTATATTTAGATAATAGGTTGGACCCCTTGTTAATGTCTTGTTTCACCTCTCCTCCTTAATTATAAGAAGAGAGGAGCAAGAGGTGAAGTCCATCTACAACTATCAAGAGCTTTTTGCATATAGAGTTTATCTTACATGTATTATTCTAGAAATCTAGTGATCTAACCATCACAACAAAGAGATAAAATTCCACCTCCCCTTAGTCAATATCCAAGTACCATTACTCTATTGAAATCACACTAGATTATATCAATGAGATAACTACCTCAACCATTCATTTGACCAACCTCTGATAAGCTAAGTATTTGTTTCCAGCCTACTAATTACTTTATTTCCATTTTGAAATTAGCCTAACATAAACTAATCTCTTATAATTTCCTTCTATGATCTCATAAATCTATATTTTTATCACCCAAACCCAATGCACAATAACCACCAAAGGTCATCCTAACTATCGATGGTCTATTTAGCCACCAAAGATTGTCTCAACCACCAACGGTCACCTCAACCACAAATAGTTACACCAACTATTGATGGTCACTATGGTATAAAATAATAATAAGCTATTCTCATCCACCTAACCTCAACCAAATCCAACTTTCTTTTCATCTACATTTTCATAGACCCCTAAGCTATTTTATGAACCACACCCAAACTATTGAGCATTAGAATTGACCTACTTATTGATATATTAGTCATTTTAGTTTATTTCATTATCAAGCATTTCTTGTATTCAATTTCAATACCTTTTGATTATTTATTCAAGTATCTTGTCTTATATTTTATAAACTTAATTATTTAAAATGTTTGGATTGATAACCCCTAAAAAAGTTCTTACTTCTAGGATCTAGACAACATTAGGTAATCCACCTAGCTATCTATCTAACCAACCTTTTATTTTAGTGCTATCTTATTTGTAGGTCATCCTCTCAAGGCAAAGAGGAGCTCTCTATAATCATATAATTCAATACATGCACAACTAAATAGGTTTTTCAATCATACATGTATCTAGTTTCTTCTTCTTCCTTTCTCAAAATATAAGCTAAAATTCACTAAAATATTTTAGCATAATAGGTGGGACCTTGAGTCTCTACTTGGGTTTATTTTGTTTGCATCTATATGATTTTCTCCCTATTCTATGCTCATTAACAAAATTGAAATTTATTTTGGGTTTAAAATCAACTACATACATTAATTTCTTGCAAGTTTAGCTCACATAGTTTAAATTAATGCAAAATAATTCAATCATAACATCACTTTGGTTACACACACTAAATGAAACCACATACATCAATTAAACATCAAAAAAATTGAGATAAGGCCTGACTAGGATTTCATCACCTAGCAGTCACTTTACCCTTTCCCAAAAATCCTACTTGGAGGTCAATATCAAGGGGAGAACCAACTCAGATCTCTAGTTGATTATAATCTCTATAAATTGGTATATATTGGCTAACCACCTAAAAACCTTATCACTGTAGTGTGTGAAGTGAGGCAGTAGACCCTAATACTAAGCCACATATTAATTTTTAATATATATCCTTTTTAATATCCTAAACAACTTGAAACTATTCATATATTTATTTTCTATTACCTATTCTATTAGCTCAAGTGGAGTCACACAATTTCTTGAAAACTTAAGGCATAAGCCAAAAGAGAGACTATAAATAACTTTAGGACTTAACATACTTTCTATTGTGTGATTGATCTACTTGATAATTTATTATCTTATCTCTATTTGAGTGGTGAGATTATTTATTCATTCTCTCTCCCTTATTTTTTATGGTTTTAACTCACCAACAATGAAATAACCTATCATAATAGAACCCATCACCAAGCCAATCAACCTCTTCTGCCTCCTCATCTATGGAGTGCAATTATGAACCAGAGAACTCTTCTCATCCTTTGGGCAGTAATTATTTCCCTCAGGAAGTTACATAAGGAGATACATACTTTTACACCTTATTAGATAATAATATTGTGACCCTTGAACATTATCTTAACATCATGCCTCATCATACCCTTGTTTTGGTTCCACTTGTGGATCCGCCTTATGGAATACATAGTTTTCAATAAGAAAGATTAATAATCCAATTTAAAACACTATGAAAAGTAATAAAATATTTAAAAATAAGTAATATTATTGATCAAATGTTATGCATTTGAGTAGGGCTTCACCATACTCAGCTTGAGCATCGATTATAATGGGCAAAATGGATAGTTATTATAGAAATTGAGAGAGAGAGAGAGGAGAAGAGATAATTTAAAGGGTCATAAATAAACTTATAAATATAATAAAATTAGTTAATTTTTCATGAAAATATGATATGGGATGAACCATGCAAGGTAAATAAGTCCAAGTGTCCATCCAAGTCATCAAACTCTTGCAAAGTGGCATAAAATCCTCTTGATTAGCTTAGAAAAATTGCCTTCATAATTTGAGATTTTTGAATACCTTATAACTAAATATTAATATTTAAAATTATTTTGATGAATTTAAAGGGTCTTAAACATTCCTCTCCATGTAATGGTTGTAGGCTTGGTCATCTAGAACCTTCCTAAAATGAGATTTCATCATCTATTGTAAAAAAAACTCCTCTTTTTTACACATGCACACTTTTCATCAAAATTGGATTTATTTTCACATTAAAATACATGATATGGAGTGGATTAAACCTATAAATATTATACATTGCCTTATATTAATCAAGCATTCCTTAAAATTAGCTCAAATGAAGCTTTCCATCCTTCTCACTAGCTTGTCCACTAGGCTAGTTTTGATTGGTTGAGATAAGATCTATTTTTAAAAACCTTATAAGTTTATTAAATGATTTAAATAACCATATTTAGTTATTATAATTCCTAATATTCCATTTAAAATTTATTTTATCTTTATAATCCTCTTGTAGCCTACAAAACACAAAAAATGGTCAAAAATATCATGTTTCTCACCCCATCCATACAAGTCCATACAACTAAAAATCATGGGATGGAGATTGAGTTAGTAATGTAAAAATTTTAATAAATTTCATGAGAAAAATATGCCACTATATTAGCTTCATAAACTGGTCACTTATAAGGGTTTTGAAGGGTTTTAGACCTACTTAAACTTTTAAGGTTTGTTCATAAATTTCTGACATTAGAGGTGTAGGAAAATTCCACTAATGTGGTTTTTTTTACCCCTAATAAATTTCCAAAAATCCTATTTACTTCATGTAATGACTCATGAAATATATGAGCATTTGAACCCCTTTTATTGAGCTTGTTTTCCTCTTTTCCTGTAGGTCTGAATTGCTTTTGGGCAAAAAATGGCTTTTTCGTGACTTCTCTTTCATCCAAATATATTTAAAACCTATTATATATTCCCAAAAACATGTTCTATTACATATTAATTTTCATCTTATGCTATAATTATGAGTGACCCCTCATTTGGCCTTAGGTTTACACCTTGTTTCATAGGCTTAGGTTGGTCTTTAAGTCAAAAGTAACTATTTTATGGTTTTCAGTACATTAAAAAAGATTTAACATGTATATTATGACCCAAAAATAATTTTACAATCCATTAATATGTTTAATTCATGTTAAAAATGAAGATGACTCCCTATTTGGGCATTAGGCCTAATATTGGTCTAGTAGCCTATCTATACATCTTGATGATTTGGTATACTTTATTAGGTTTCATCCCTCTTAATAAATATTTTCATGTTGGTTTATATATGTTACAATTTTTAAATCCTTATTTATATGTTTGATCAGCTTCCAACTCAAATAGCCATTATCATTCTTCAAAACCTGTCAGTCTTAATCCTACGGAAGTACCCTCTATTTGATACAAAATAGAGGGTACTTACCCTAATTTCCAAAAACATATAACCATTTTTTTGGCCTCACCAATTAATATAGGTTCCCTCTATAAAAAATAGTTCTCTATTAGGTCATTTAGCCTTTCAAATCCTTAAAAACCCCAAATAGATCCCTGTTGTGATAGATTGTATGCAGGGTTGGCATCTTAGATTGAGTAATAATTATCTTGATAAATTTATATATGATTAAAAAAAATTTAAAATTCATAATTACTCACAAATTCCCTCAGTGATCTATCATCTATTAATTCATCCATCTAACCTCTCCTTCTTCATACTCTTTGGATAGGTTTGTTATTTCTCAAGAGTGTTCTGCCTCTGAGATAGAATAGGGGTATTACCCTTTGTCCTAGGGATAAAAGACTATTATTATATATTACTCAAGTAATAATGACTCTCTAAATTTAAAAATAATTTTTTACTCCTTTATTTGGTCCTTAAGCATTTTAATTCTCCAAAATAGCCCTTAATATAGGCATGTGTTAGCACATTTGACTATGTTTCCCTAGAACAAGGGTTCACCTATAAGATGATTACATAAATTAGGTATTAAATAAAATTATTAATCCTTATTTGAGACCTATAAAATTAAATTTATTCATACTCTTAATTAACTCAAATATTAGGGTTAAAAAACCCTAAAAATAGTCATAAGTAGTGGACTATGCTTTTTGCACAAGGGTCATCTATGGGACACCTTACATAATTTATACCTTGAAAACTTGAATTAGATCATATTTAATCTTCCATTGTCATATAAATTTCATTTTTCCCCATTTATAACTATTTTTGAGCTTAGACTATCACTTTGGACCCTAATCATGCTCACTGTTTGTCCCAGTTTATAGTAGGCTGTGTTTTGCTTGAGAAGGACCCTTGTAGGTGGACTTGACATGAGTTAAAACTTATTAATGGTTAAAAAATTAATTTGAAACATACATGGTCATAATTATATTATTATACTAATTCATTCCACCTTGGGTAACCTAAACCAACACTTAGGACCTCTTGTCTCAGTCTCTTATCTGATTGTGCTTCTTTAAAACACTGTCCTATAGGTGAACCTAGGTAGTTTGACCTTAGAACATTTTTTAAAAAATATTACATTTATACATAGTCATAATAATATATATGGACCTTTTTTATTCAAATTTATTCCTTTTTTCATACCTATATATATACTCACTTAGGTCACTACCTATAACAGTTAACACCTGGCTATAGGTGGACATTTTGGGGTTAAACACACATGTAGGCATGTTTGTAATCTACCACCCTGGTCCCTAATCCTTTTTGGCACATATTTTATATCAAATGTTTCTAATAATTTGAAACCATATACACATGTTTTCAAGTCCTAATTTACAACTTTAGGTAAACATAGGTCTCTTTAGGACTTAGTCTTGTAGTTTTTATTGGTTGTTTTCAGTGTCTCAATTGGTAAGTTTAAGCCATCTAAGAACCAATATCCATTGATCATCCTAAATCCAAACCTATCCTATCTCTTTTTTATTCTATAGGATTAAAATTAAAATTCTACCTAGATCTATGTTATAACTCTCTATGGTAGTCATGTTATAGGACATTCAAAACCCTTGGGACCTCTATTTTTGGAAATTAGGGAAAGTGGGCCTGAACACTATTCTTTGATCCTAGAAAGTATTATTTAACTCTATTTGCCAACTTATCCATTTAAAATGGGTAGTCATGATCTCACTTCATGTTAGGACATCAAGTATAACTTCTTACTATGTTTCAATGCTATAAAATGATCTATCAACTTTCTATCAAGACCACCTATAGATGGTTTTTCTAGTGTGTAGGCAGTCAATATGAGTTCTAGGAAATATGCATGTTTTATGACATCTTATGAGTCTTAAACTCTTATAAAAACTTGAAAATGGACTCTCTCAATTTCCAAATACTTTTCATATCTTTAAAACCTATTTCCAACATGATGAATCCTATAAAGGCACCTGTAGGTAAGTATATTAATGGCTACCTAACTGTATTTGCTTGCACATGAATGTGATTCCATGGAGAGATGAATTGGGAAATGGTATTAGGAGGTGAATTTGAAAAATATAATAAGGAATCATGTATACCAAAACATATTCACCCTCTAAGGCCACCATTAAAACAATAAAATCTATTTAAATGGTGAAAAGATTGCTTGTTCATAGAAAAGTGTTCCTCCATACAACCTAAGATGATTAGCATATAAAAAATTCATGAAAATTGAAACAAAGCATGGGAATAATTTTATTATGAGGTCAAAATTATTTTGAATAAAAATTAACAGTTGGTTTGTATGAAATTGCTTAAACTAAGGCAAAACCTATAGGATGCATGAAATAAAAGGTAGAAAAGTACAATCAACTTCATGAGGATGGTTCATGAATCACATGGAACCATTATTAAAAATAATTATATTGAAATTAAGGTGTTTTATTTTAATATAACCTCTTAGAACCATTTGAAATGAAACATCTTTAGCTATTCATACTAAGCAAAAACTTGAAGGTAACTTTTACATGCCAAGAAGGGTGAAAATGTAGTATAATGGTTTTGGTCAAAAATGGATCTTATAAATAAAAACATGTAAATAATATTTATGAAGATTAAGAGACACACCATGATCCTCTCCCATGTGTCACACTTCCCCATGATCTGTATAAGTGCCAAACTCACCTTTTTCCTCAAGAATACTATCTTTTCTTTTGATGAGCCTGCCACTTTTCATTTATGTTAGTTGATTATGACCTATAAGGACACATGGTATGTGAAATCATGTTTTTTAACCTTTATACTTCCTAAAAAACTTGTAAAAATCATTAAATGCTCAATTTTGACCCCTAAAATGACTCAAAAGGACATGCTAGCTAATAAAATAAGTGACTAACGATAATATAACATTTAATAACATTAAATGACTTATTATATATCTTATTACCAAAAATTAAACCCATTAAAGAACTTAAAACTCAAGTTTTTACCTAGGGGTACCCCAATTTGACCTAAAAGTCAAATTTGGTCAACAAATTGGTGACTCATAGGGGTAGTATGCCTACTATACTAACTAGACTAGTAGCCATATCGGTTCATTGGGATAAGGGAATCATATAAATTATAAGGCACAATAATAGGACTTTTACTATAATATTTTATCAAGACAAGACCACTTGACTAGATCAACCACACAAAGCAAGGACACAAAAAAAATAATAAACTAACAAGACACACAATAACATGTGCTCAAGGCACTTAGGGGAATATAAAAACAAAATATTATACACCAATAGAGACTAATAATACCTCATTTCCAAGAAAAAAAGGTAAATTCCTTGAATCATCTTCATGATGGGATGAATCATAGTGTCAAGCATGTTTCTCCTTGGATTTAATGCTTTGTAGATTGGACCTATTCCTTGGAACTTCACTCGATCTACCCTTAATTAGATCATATTAAAATAGGTCTCCAATGTATAAATTCCTCTTTAATGTTTTCACAAGCTTCATATTTATTCTCAATCTTCATTTATGGTCAATTTGTATCTTTTTTGTAGCCATGACTTCGAGAAAATAAGTTTCTTATTCCTTAGAATATTGAGGCCAATAAGAGATTTTTTAATCCTTCAAGAGATAATTTTTTTATCCCAAATATTTGAAAGGATGATTTCCATATTTATTAATTTAAACATATCATCATCAAATGCATATGCCTCTTGAAAGGACAAATTTGAAAGGATGTTTTTCCCTTCCATACTTATTTGAATGCCAAAGCTGCCTTCTTCATCTTTGAATAGATCATAGCCTCTTTGAAGAGGAGTATATCTTGATTTAATGGCTTCAAAAAAATCATCCAAAATTTTCTTAATATTTTTTTTTATCATCTTTGACATGTTGGACAATGTCATCTTGCTCATCATCACTTGTAGTCAGCTCTAAAGAAGTAGTAGACTCCTTGAGACTCTCAAACTCATTACAAATGTTTTAAAACTTATACCACAATTCATCATCCTCTTATTAAACACTTGGGAACTATTTAGGGATCTCAAATTTTGTCTTAGCTATCACATCATGAATTTTATTCTCAAGGGCTGCAAGATCTTCCATTTCCTTCTTTGTGATTCCAAGACTAGGCATCTTTAAGTCTTGTGACTTAGTACAATGAGGCTACTAAGGAGTTATACTTTATTCAAGCAAGATTTATAATTTTTTATTAAAAAAATACTCCTTTTCATGTTCCCATACTATATTTACATCAAGGAAAAGGGTGATGGGGTGAATAAAAGATGAACTAGTTAGTGGAGGTGGCACATAAAACTCAAAATCAAATTGGAAGTGAGATGTAGGGGGTTATTTTGGAAGCTCTTGAGGAGGGGAGGTAGATATTTGGATAAAAACACTTTATTTTCTTCCTTAAAATTTAAAAACACTTCATTCAAATCTGATTTATCTTGAGGACTCTCTTGAGGAAGGGTGGATGGGGTGGGTTTAAGCATATGATCTTATTTTGGGTCTAAACCTTCCATCACACCTTGAATTAGCAACTTCATTCTTGACTCTAACTCTTCAATTTTATTAGGTAGTTTCTCTTATAAATTTATTTATTGAAGCTCATATTATACCTCATGAGAAAGAGGAGTACAAGAGGGTTGACATGGAATAAAAGAAGCTTCTTGAGGAAGGGTGGGAAGAACTTGCAAAGGATCGACTTCATTCACAACTTCACACTCCTTATCAACTAAAATTATATCCTCTTTCTATCCCCATGATTCTATTATCATACTAAATATTATAATGTTATGATTATAAGTCTTTTCTTTAGGAATGGTAGGAGGATTTTGTATAAGATCAAGAGTCTTCTCAATTTCACACTCTTTGTCAAGATTTTTCTCCTCTTTCTTTCCCCATGACTCCACTATCTTATTTCATATTATAATTTTAGGCTTATAAGTATCCTTTTGAGGTGGTGGGGATGAAATGTGAGAGGGAAATGAGGGATTAAAAATACACTTAATTTTTTTTCTAACATATAATCCTACATATGCATATTATCTAGCTCAATTTTCCTATTAATATTAACTTCAAAAATAAGGTTTCTCCCTTTAACTCTCTCTTCCAACTGATTGGGAGAAGGATGAATTTGATATCCTTGATTTGTCTCATAAGTAGGGATAAAATATGGCTGATATTAAACTTGGGGAAGTGGGTATGAAGGCTGATAGGTTTGGTGAGGTTTCCTCTCATAGACTCCTAGCCTATCCTCTAAGGAAAAAAAATAGGCCACTCACATCAAGCATCTCAATTGTGAGCCTTTGATAATTATCTCTCTTAATAGGTACCTACTCTCTTTTAAATAACTATAAATCATATCTCAAATTATGAAATAATATTACTAGGAATCCCTTGACTACATCCTTTTATAATATCAATATCCAACATGTACTTATCATATCCCAAGAGTGTCTTCTTGAAGGTGGTAATAGATTGAGTTGAGAAGTTGTTTAGGTTGACTAGGGGGAGAAAGACATTGAGGAGGATCACTATAGGAATGGTAAGAATAATTATAAGGATGATAATGGAAATGTGTAAGTTGATATGGATCATAAAAATATTGGTAAGGATCACACCAAAGTTGATCAAGGATTTGCTTTGGTTGATAGGGAATGGTACAATCTTGAAATGTTTCACCAATTTGTGTAAAAAGGAACTCAACATAAAAATTATCCATTAAATCTCATTTAAATTAATAACACAAAGGTAAATGTTACCAACAATATTTAAAATATAACATGGGATACTTAATCAACTGATATATCTTTGGAGTCACCATTGGTGCTTGGATAGATGACTCCAAAAGTTGATTTTTGAGAGACAACACTAAAAATATCTCAAATTATTAGACCAAGAGTCCCATTGGGAATGCCAAAAAATATTTTCATTTGGATTTTCACCCTTTTAGGAGATGTAAAATATCTCCTCATCCAAGTGGCACAATGGAAACACCTTTAGGCTTTGTGGGTAGCCTAAGGATGAGGTAAATCTCTAGATAAGACTATCTCACTTGATGTACCACTTTGGATAATAACTACAATTAACTTGGGGGGTGAAAAGGGAGAGATATAAATAAAATAAAACTATCCTAATGGAGGTGATACACCAAATATATTCATGACTTATAATAAATAACATGTTACACATGAGAACAAAGGATAAACTGAACATAAACTTCTTTAATCTATGTCTTCTCCCATTAATGTTACATTATGAGGTTATGGATGAATGCATTAGGATATGAGGACTATATAATGGTACTTTAATTTCACTAGTGAATATAATAACTCACTAAAACCTGGACATCTCCTAGAAACACTTCACATGCCCTACAAGAAGAGGTTATAAATAGGTGAAATAATGAAACAACATGCTAAGGAATTCATAGTTTTCACTAATCAAGATTCATCATAAAATTTAACACACTATTAATAGTCATGAAAGAAGTAAAAAACAATTGAGCCTTATTGATCAAATGGTATGCATTTGATTAGGTATTTTCTATACTTAGTTGGAGCATCAATTATAATGGCCAAAATGGCTAGTTCTTATAGAACTAGAGAGAGAGAGAGAGAGAGAGAGAGAGAGAGAGAGAGGAGAGAGAGAGAGAGAGAGAGAGAGAGAGATGAGAGAGAGAGAGGAGAGGAGAGAGAGAGAGAGAGAGAGAGAGAGAGAGAGAGAGAGAGGGTCATTAGGACAATTTTTAATATAATAAAATAAATTAATTTTTAATGATAAGAGGATATGGGATGAACCATGCAAGGTTAGTAATTCCAAGTGTCCATCCAAGTCATGAAACTCTTGCAAAGTGGCATAAAATCCTCTTGACTAGCTCAAAAAAGCTACCTTTATGATTTGAGCTTCTTGAACACCTCATAACTAACTAGGAATAATTAAAATGAATGGTATGAAGGTTAATGGTATTAATAATTCCCATCCATTTATTTTTTGTAGGCTTGTTCATTTGGAACCTTCCAAAAAGGAGACATCATCATCTATTATAAAAACAACTCCTCTTTCATGCACGTTTCACACTTTTCCTCAAAATTGGCTTAATTTTCTCATGAAAATACATGGTATGGAGTGGATGAAACCTATAAATACCCTAAATAACCTTAGAGGCATCATGAATTCTTTAAAATCGATTCACATAAAGCTTTTCATCCTTCTCACCAACTTCTCCACTAGGCTAGTTTTGACTGGCTAAGATGAGAGCTATTGTTTGAACCCTTATAAGTTTATTCAATTAGGGAGTTATTATAATTCCTAATATTACCTCCAAACTTGATTTCATATTTAGACTCCTCCTATAGCCTAAAAAACACACAAAATGGTCACACATATCCTTTTTCTCACCCCATCCATACAATTCCATACAACTAAAAAGCATGGGAGGGAGATTTAGTTACTCATATTCAATGTTAAATATATTTAATGATCAAAATATCCCACAAAATTATCCTTCCAACTCCATTTTCACAAACTATTCACTTGTAAGGGTTTTAAAGGGTTTAAGACATGTTTGACCTCTTAAGGTTCATTCATAAAGTTATGACATTAGAGTTGTAGAAAAATTACATTAATATGGTTTTTATGACCCATAATAAATTTTAAAAACTCCTATAACCTCCATGCAATGCCTCATGAAAGATATGAGCACTTGAACCTCTCTTATCAAGTTTGTTTTCCTCTTTTCTTGTAGGTCTAAATTGTTTTTAGACCAAAAATGGCTTCTTCATGACTTATCTTACATATAAATAGATTTAACACCTCTTTTATAGTCACACAAACATGTTCTAATACCTGGGAATATTCGTATTATGCTATAATTATGAGTGACCCCTCATTTGGCCTTAAGCTTACACCTTATTTCATAGGCTTGAGTTGGTCTTTAAGTCAAAATTAACTATTTTATGGTTTTACCTACATTAAAAAATATTTTAAATGTATATTATGACCTAAATATAATTTTACAATCCATTTATATGCTTACTTCATGTTGGAAATGAAGATGACTCCTCATTTGGGCATTAGGCCTAATGTTGGTCTTGTAGCTTATATGCACCTCTTGATGGTTTGGTAAAATTTATTAGTTTTAATCCCTATTAATAAGTATTTTAATGTTGTTTTAGATATGTTACAACTTTTAAATCCTTCTTTATATGTATGATCAACCTCTAACTCAACTAGCCATTGTCACTCCTAAAAAACCTGCTAGTCTTGACCCTAGGGAAGTACCCTCTATCTAAGACAAAATAGAGCATAATTAATCTATTCTCATAGATAATATAAAAATTATATTTAACTATTAAATTAATATGTTTTATCTCCAAAAAAAAATATCTCTCTATTAGTTCATTTGGCCTTTCAAATCCTTAAAAACCTTAGATAGACCCCTACTGTGATAAACTGTATGTAGGGTTGGCATCTTAGACTAAGTAATACTTGTATTGAGACATTTATATATGATTATAAATAATTTAAAAATTCCTAATTATTCTAAAAAAATTTACTTAGTGATATAGCATCTATTAACTCATCCATCTAACCTCTCCTTCTTTATACTCTTTGGATAGGTTTGTTGTTTCTCAAGAGTGCTCTACCTCTAAAATAGAACAAGGGTATTACCTCTATCCTAGGGATAAAATACTATTATTATATATTCATAAATTCATAATGAATATTTTAATTTAAAAATAAGGTTTGACTCCTTTATTTGGTCCTCAAACATTTCAAATTCACTAAAATAGCCCTTAAAATAGACCTATGTTAGCACTTTTGACTGTGTTTACCTAGGACAAGAGTTCAAATATAGGTTGATTACATGAATTAGGTATTAAATAAAATTAATAATCCTTATTAGAGACATATAAAATTAACTTCATGTATACTCTTAACTGACTCACATCTTGGGGTTGAAAAACCCTCAAAAATAGTCATAGGTAGTAGATTACGCTTCTTGCAAGATAAGTGTCATATGTGGGAGACCTTGCATAATTTATACCTTAAAACCTTGAATTATATCCTATTTAATATTAAATTGTCATATACATTTCCTTTATATCCATTTATCACTATTTTTTAGCTTATATTATCACGTTGGACCCTAATCTTACTCACTATTTATCCCAGTTAGTAGTAGACTATGTTTTTCTTGAGAAGGACCCCTGTAGGTGGACCTAGCATGATTTAGAACTTATTCATCATTAAAAACTTCATTTAAACCATACATGGTCATAATTATATCATTATACTCATTTATTACACCTTGGGTAACCTAAACCAACACTTAGGACCTCTTATCTCAGTTTCTTGTTTGATTATACTTCTTCAAAACACTATCCTATAGGTGACCCTAGCTAGTTTGAATTTGGAACATTTAAAAAACCTTTATTACATATATACATAGTCATAATAATCAATCTCAACTTATTTTATTCACCTTTATGCATTTTTCCATACCTAGACATACTCCTTTAGGTCACTACCTACAACAATCAACACTTGGCTGTAGGTGGATATTTTGGGGTTAAACACACCTGTAGGTGTGTTTAGAATATACCACCCTACTCCCTAATCCTTGTTGTCACATATTTTAGATCAAATGTGTGAAATAATTTTAAACCATACATAGATGTTGTCAAGTCATAATTTACAACTTTAGGTGAACATAGGTTTATTTTAGGACTTAATCCTATAGTTTTTACTAGTTGTTTTCACTGTCTCAATTGGTAAGTTTAATCCATCTAAGAACCAATATCCATTAATTATCCTCTCTCAAAACCTAGCCTATCTCTTGTTTATACTATAGGATTCAAATTCCACCTAGATATATATTCCAAATCTCTATGGTAGACATGTTATAGGACATTAAAAAACCCTTGGGACCTCTATTTTTGTAAATTAGGGAAAGTGGGCCTGAACACTATTCTTTGATCCTAGAAGGTATTCTTAACTAGATTTTCCAACTTAGCCCTTAAAAATGGGAATTAATGATCTCACTTCATGTTAGGACCTCAATTATATATTTTTCCTATGTTTCAATTCTCTATAATGATCTCTCAACTTTCTATCAAGACCACCTATAGATGGTTTTTCTAGGGTGTAAGAAGTCAATATGAGTTCTAGGTAGTATGCATGTTTTATGACCTATTATGAGTCTTAGAATCTTATAATAATTTTATAATGGAATATTTTAATGTACAAAGACTTTTGATAGCTTTAAAACCTCTTTCTAACATGATGAATCCTATAAAGGCACCTATAGGTAAGCATATTCATGGTTGCATGATTGTATTTTATTGTACATGATTATGATTCCATGGAGAACTGACTTGGAAAAGGGTGTTGGGAAGTGAAGGTGACCAATAGAACATGGAATAATTTTGGAAAAAACATATTCCCCTCCAAGGCAACCATTAAAATAAGAAAATTCATTCATATGTTGAAAAGATTGTATGTTCATAGAAAAGTGTTCTGTCCTATAACCTAAGATGATTAGCATATAAAAAATTCATTAAACTTGAAACCGATCATGGGAATAATTTTATGATAAGGTCAAAATAATATGTCATCAAAATTAGTAATTGGTTCATATGGAATTGCTCAAACCAAGGCAAAATCTATAGGGTGCATGAAATAGTTGGGAAAAAAGTATAGTCAATTTCATGAGGATGGTTCATGAAGCACATTCCACCATTATTCAAAATAATTATATGTAAATTGAGGTATATTAGTGTAATAAAACCTCCCAAAATTATTTGAATTGAAACCTCTTCAATTGTTTGTACTCAGGGAAAACTTGAAGGACACTTATACATAGCAATAAGAGTGAAAAAGTAGAGTATTTTTGGGACAAAAATGAAACTCTTAAAGCAAAAAAATGTGGAACTATGCTTGGAGAATCTGAAGAGACACACCAAATCCTCTCCCATGTGGTACACTTCCCCATGAGTTGTACAAGTGCCAAACTCACCTTTTTCCTTAAGAAAACCACCTTTTCTTCTGATGAACATGCCACTTTTTAGTTATCTCAATTTATTAAGACCTCTAAGGACACATGGGATGTGACATCACATTTTGAAACCTTCACACTTCCCAAGAAACCCATAAAAATCATTAAATGCTTAATTTTTATCCCTAAAATGACTCAAAAGGACGTGTTGGCTAATAAAATAAGTGACCAAGGCTAATATAATATTGAATAACATTAAATGACATATGATATATATTATTAACAAACATTAAACCCCATAAAACATTTAAAACTCAATTTTTGCCTAGGGGTGACAAAATTTGACGTAAAAGTCAAATTTAGTCAACAAATTGGTGACTCATAGGGGTAGTATGCTTATTACACTAATTAGACCAATAGCCTTATTAGTCTATTGGGCTTATGGAGTCATCTAATGTCTAAAATATAACAAGAGGAATTTGACTATAGGCTTTGATCAAGACAAGACCACTTGATTACCTTAACCACACAAATCAAGGACACACACAAAACAAGACAACAAACTAATAAGACACACATAAACATGTGCTCAAGGAACTTAGGGGAATATCAAAACAAACTATTATGTATAACTAGAGACTAAACATACCTCCTTTCTAGGATAAAAAGTAAAATTCTTTGAATTATCGTCATGATGGGATGAATCATAGTACCAATCATGTTTCTCCTTAGATTGGATGATTTATAGATTAGACCTACTCCTTAGCACTTAACCTGATCTAACCTCAAGTAGATCATATTAAAATAGGTATCCAATGTATATATATTCCTATTGAACATTTTCACATACTTCATAGTTTTACCCACTCTTCATTTAATGGTCAATTTGTATCTTCTTTGTAGGAATGACTTCAAGAGGATTGGATTCTTGTTCCTTAGAAGATTAAGGCCAATAAGAGCTTATTCAATCCTTTAAAAGATGATGTGTTTCTCCCAAATATTTGAGAGGATGATGACCCATCTTGATGACTTCAAACATATCATCATCAAATGCATATGCCTTTTAAAAGAACAAATTTGAAAGGATGTTTTTCCTTTGCATATGTACT
Organism: Torreya grandis; assembly: GCA_037957365.1. NCBI lineage: Eukaryota > Viridiplantae > Streptophyta > Pinopsida > Cupressales > Taxaceae > Torreya > Torreya grandis. Next base: position 262,106 of record JARHVA010002180.1, on the reverse strand, counting down.
TGAATGCCAAACTTGCCTTCTCTATATTTGACGAGATCATAGCCTCCTTGAGGAGGAGTATATCCTATGCCAATTAATTCAATAAAATCATCCAAGGTCTTCTTAATAAATTTTTATTTCTCATCTATGACATGTTTGATAATGTCATATTACTCATCATCACTTGCAGTCATCTCTAAAGAAGTAGTAGACCCCTTGAGACTCTCCAACTCATTGCAAATATTTTCAAAAAAATTCCACAAGTCCTCATCCTTTTCTTCAAAACTTAATACATTTTTAGGTATCTCAAATTGTGTCTTAAATATCACGTCATGAATTTTATTCTTAAGGGATGTAAGATATTCCATTTCTTTATTTTTGATTCTAAGACTAGGCATCTTAAAGTCTTGTGACTTAGTCCAATGAGGCTACCAAGGAGTTATATATTATTCAAGAAAGTGTTATAAGGTTTTATTAAAAAATTACTCCTATTTATTTATGTTCCCATACCATAAGTCAAACAAGGCAAAGGGTGATGGTGTGAGGAAAATATGAACTAGTTGGTGGAGGTGGCACATAACTCAAAATCATATTGTGAGTAAGATGTAGGGGGTTCTTTTTGAAGCTCTTGAGAGAGGGGATGAATATATTAGGATAAAACCAATTTATTTTATTCCTTACACTTGAAAAACACTTTATTCACATCTAATTTATCTTGAGGAATCTCTTGAAGAAGGGTGGATGGGGTGTGTTTAGGCATAGGATCTTCTTTTGGGTCTAAACCTCTCATCACACCTTGAATTATCAACTTCATTCTTGACTCTAACTCTTCAATTTTCTTGGATATATTATCTTGGAAAAGTATTTATTAAATATCAAAGGATTACTCATGATAAGGAGGAATAAAAGAGGGTTGACATGGAATACAATAAGATTCTTGAGGAAGGGTGGGAAGAACTTGTGAAGGATCAACTTCATTCAAAACTTCACACTCCTTATCGACCAAACTTATATCCTCTTTCTTTCCCCATGATTCCAATATCTTACTCTAGATTATAATGTTAGGATTAGAAGTCTTTTCTTGAGGAAGGGTAGGAGGATTTTGTATAGGATCAAGAGTCTTCTCAACTTCACACTCTTTTTAAAGACTTTTCTCCTCTTTCTTTCCCCATGACTCCACTATCTTATTCTAGCTTAGAATGTGAAGATTATAAGTCTCTTTTTGAGGTGGTGGGGATGCAATGTGAGAGGGAAATGAGGGATTTAACTCCAATTCCTTTGCTGCTAACATGGACTACTACATATGGATATTAGCCAATTCAATTTGCCTATCAATATTAGCTTCAAAAACAAGGTTTCTCCCTTCAACTCTCTCTTCCAATTGATTGGGAGAAGGATGACTTTGATATACTTGATTGGGCTCATCATTAGGGATCTAATATGGCTAATAGGAAACTTAGGGAAGTGGTTATGAAGGATGATAGGTTTGGTGAGGTTGATTTTCATGAAATCCTAATCTATCCTCTAAGGATGAAACTAGGCCACTCACATCAAGCATCTCACTTGTGAGCCTTTTCTAATTAGCTCTCTCAATAGATACCCACTCTCTTTTGAAAAAATCTAAATCATATCTCACCTTATGAATAAGATTAATGCAAACCTATTAACCACATCTTCTTAGACTATCAAGCTACAATATGTACTTCTCATATTCCAAAAGTATCTTCTTGAAGGTGGAAATAGATTGAGTTGAGAAGTGTTTAGCTTGACTCAGTGGAGCACGACATTAAGGATGCTGACTATAAGATTGGTAAGAATCATGAGAAGGCTGATAATGGACATGTGAGAGTTGATATGGATCATAACAATACTAGTAAGGATCACACCAAGGCTAATTGAGGACTTGCTTTTGTTGATATGGAATGGTACAAGATTGAAATGTCTCACCAAATTGTGTAAAAAGGAACCCAACATCAAAATTAGCCATAAAACCTCATTTAAAGCAATAAAATAAATGAAAATTTTACCAAAAATATGCAAAGGATAACCTAGGCTACTTGACTAGATGATATATCTTTAGAGTCACCATTGATGCTTGGATAGATGCCTCCAAAGGCTGATTGTTGAGAGATGATACCAAAAATCTCCCAACTTATTCAACCAAGAGTCCCATTGAGCATGAAAAAAAAATATTTTCACTTATATTTTCACCCTTTTGGGATATTTTAAAGATCTCATTATCCAAGTGTCATAATGGAAACACCTCTATGCTTGTGGGTAGGCTAAGGATGAGGTGAAACTTTAGATAGGGCTAGCTCCCTTGATGTACCACTTTGGATCACAATTGCACTTAAATTTAGGGGTGAAAATGGAGAGAGATAATTTGAATCAAATTATACTAAGAGATTTGATACCCCAAAAATATTTACGACTTCTAACCAACAACATGTTACACATGAGAAGAAAGGACAAACAAAACATACACTTCTTCAATCTATATCTTCTTACATAAATGTTACATTATGAGGTTATCGATGAATGACTTAGGATATGAAGGCTAGAAAAGGGGCCTTAAATGGAACTAGTGAATATAATAGCTCACTCAAACCTAGATATCTCCTAGAACACTTCACATGCCTTGCAAGAAGAGGCTACAAATAGGTGAAAGAGTGAAACAACAAGCTAAGGAATCCATAGTTTTCACTAAGCAAAATTCATCATCCAATTGAACACACTATGAAAAATAATGAAAGAGTGAAAAATAAGTAGTATTATTGATCAAATGGTATGCATTTTAGTAGGGTTTCACCATACTCAGGTGGAACATTGATTATAATGGCCAAAATAGCTAGTCTAATATAACTTGAAAGAGAGAGGAGAAGAGAGAAGTTCAAGGGTCATAAGGACACTTTTAAAGATAATATAAGTAGTTAAATGTGAATGAGAAGAGGATATGAGATGAAACATGTAAGTTCAATAACTCCAAGTGTCCATCCAATTCATGAAACTCTTGTAATGTTGCATAAAATCCTCTTGACTGGCTCAAAAAAACTACCTTCATGATTTGATATTTTTGAAAAACTCATAAATAACTAGGAATAGTTAAAATTAGTTTTATGGATGGTAAGGGAATTATTAATTCCTCTCAATGAATTTTTTTTAGTCTTTATCATCTATAAACTTCCCAAAATGAGATATCATCATCTATTGTCAAGAAAACTCTTCTTTTATACACCCTACACACTTATCCTCAAAATTGGATTTATTTGATCATGAAAATACATTAGAGGGAGTGGATGACACTTTTAAATACCCTCCATGTCCTTAGAGTCATTAGGAATGATTTAAAATTAGCTCACATGAAGATTTCCATCCTTCTCACCAGCTTGTCCACCAAACCAATTTTGAATGGCTGAGATGAGAGCTATTATTATAACCATTATAAGTTTATTAAAGGAAAAAAATGACCATATGGAGTTATTATAATTCCTAATATTCCCTTAAAACTTGGTTTCATCTTCAGACTCCTCTTGTAGCCTACAAAACACATAAAATGGTAAAAAATATCCTTTTTTTCAACCCATCCATATAAGTCTATACAAATAAAAAGAATGTGAGGGATATTTAGTGAGTCATATATAATTTTAAATCACATTAATGATCAAAATATGCCACTATATTAGCTTTCCAACTCCATTTTCACAAACTAGGCACTTGCAAGGGTTTTGAAGGGTTTTAGACCTATTTGACCTCTTAAGGTTCATTCATAAAGTTATGACATTAGAGTTTCATAAAAAATCCAATAATGTGGTGTTTATTACCCCTAATAAATTTCCCAAATTCCTTTGGTCTCCATGTAATGCCTCATGAAAGATATGAGCACTTGAACCCCTCCCATCGAGCTTGTTTTCCTATTTTCCTATAGGTCTAAATTGATTTTGTGCCAAAAATGGCTTCCTCATGGCTTATATTACATCCAAATATATTTAAAACATCTTATATAGTCCTAAAAGCATGTTACAATACATGGGAATGTTTATATTATGCTAGAATTATGAGTGACCCCTCATTTGGCCTTAGGCTTACACCTTGTTTCATACGCTTGAGTTGGTATTTAAGTCAAAAGTAAATATTTTATGGTTTTCCACATATTAAAAAATATTTAAAATGTATATTATGACGCAAAAATCATGTTACAATCCATTTATATGCTTACTTCATGTTAGAAACAAAGATGACTCCTCATTTAGGCATTAGGCCTAATGTTGGTCTTGTAGCCTCTCTGTACCTCTTGATGGTTTGGTCCACTTTATTAGGTTTCATCCATATTAATAATTTTTTTCATGTTTTTTTAGATATGTTACAAATTTTGAAGCCTTCTTTTTATGTCTGATAAGCATCCAACTTAACTAGCCATTATCATTCCTCAAAACTTGTAAGTCTTAACCCTGGGTAAGTGCCCTCTGTATAAGACCAAATAGAGGGTAGTTAACCTATTATCCTGTACAATATATCCATTGGATGGGAATCATCAATTAATACATATTCCCTCCATGAAAAAATAGCTCTCTATTAGGTCATATGGCCTTTTAAATGCTTAAAACCCCTAGACAGACCTCTACTTAGAACATTTAAAAATCCTTAATTACATCTCTCCATAGTCATAATAATCTATATAAAAATATTTTCTTCACCTTTATGCCTTTTACCATACCTAGACATACTCTTTTAGGTCACTTCCTATAACAGTCAACACTTGACTATAGGTGGACATTTTGGGGTTTAATACACATGTAGGTGTGTTTGGAATCTACCACCATTCTCCATAATCTTTGTTGGCACATATTTTAGATAAAATGTCTCTAATAATTTTAAATCATACACACATGTTGGAAAGTCCTAATTTTAAACTTTAGGTGAACATAAGTCTCTTTTAGGACTTAGTCATGTAGTTTTTACTGGTTGTTTTTAGTGTCTCAATTGGTAAGTTTGAGCCATCTAAGAACCAATATCCATTAATCATCCTCTCTCCAAACCTAGCATAGCTATTATATATGATATAATATTCAAATTACACCTAGCTATATGTTCCAAATATCCATGGTAGACATGTTATAATACATTCAAAAACCCTTGGGACCTCTTTTTTTGCAAATTAGGGAAAGTGGGCCTAAACACTATTCTTTGATCCTAAAAGGTATTCTTTAACTCAATTTTCCAACTTATCCCTTCAAAAGGGGAATTAATGATCTCACTTAATGTTAAAAATACAAGTATAAATTCTTCCTATGTTTTAATGCTCTGAAATGATCTCTCAACTTTCTATCAAGACCACCTATCGATGGTTTTTCTGGTGTGTAGGTAGTCAGTATGAGTTCTTAGTAGTATGCATGTTTTATAACCTCTTATGAGTCTTAAAATCTTATCAAAACTTTTCAATGGACTCTTTAAATTTACAAGACTTTTCATAGCTTTAAAACCTCTTTCCAACATGAAGAATCCTATAAAGGCACCATAAGTAAGCATATTCATGGCTACCTGACTATATTTTCTTGCACATGATTATGATTCCATAGAGAGTTGTCTTGGGAAAGGGGATTTGGAGGTGAAGGTGATAAAGAGAACATGGAATCATGTATACCAAAGCATATTCACCCTCTAAGGCCACCACTAAAATAATAAAATCCATTAAAATGGTGAAAAGACTACCTGTTCATAGAAAAGTGTTCCTTCATAAAACCTAAGATGATTAACATATAAAAACTTCATAAAACATAAAACCAAGAATCATAATAATTTTAGGATGAGGTCAACATAATTTTTCATTAAACTTATCAACTGGTTCATATATAATTGCTCAAACCAAGGCAAAACCTATACGGTACATGAAACAGTAAGTAGAAAAGTAAAATAAAATTCATGAGGATGGTTCATGAAGCATATACCACCATTGTTTAAACTAATTATATGTAAATGAAGGTATCTAAGTTTGATACAACATCCTAGAATCATTTGACTTGAAACCTCTTCAGTTGTCTATACTGAGCAAAAATCTAAAGGTCACTTCTACATGCCAAGAAGGGTGAAAAAGTAGTAGAATAGTTTTGGGCCAAAAATGGCCTTCCAAACCAAAAAAAACATGGAAATGATCTTGGGGAAGTTGAAGAGACACTATGATTTGTACAAGTGCCAAACTACATTTTCCCTCAAGAAAACTTATTTTTCTTCTGATAAACCTACCACTTTTCAGTTATGTCAATTTATTAAGACCTCTAAGGATACATGGGATGTGAAATCATATTTTAAAACCTTTACACTTCCCAATAAACTTGTAAAAATCCTTAAATTCTCAATTTTGACACCTAAAATGACTCAAAAGGACATATTGGCTAATAAAATAAGTGACCAAGGATAGTATAACATTAAATAACCTATGATATACCTTATGAATAGACATTAAACCCCCTAAAACACTTAAAAATAAATTTTTTACCTAGGGGTGCCCCAATTTGACCTAAAAGTCAAATCTAGTCAATAGATACTACTGTGGAAAACCAACCTACCCAACCTACAAACACTCTTACACCTTCCACCCCCACCAACAACTCCTCTACCTTAGGATAAACCCAACCACTAGCCACCTATACTACCCTCACCATGGGAGTACTTACCACTAGCATTACTAACTTTCCTTCAGCTACCCCTAATTTGCTAACCACTACCCCACTTTAAAATCTTGTGGTGTTTATACCTTCTACCCTACCACCAATCAGTACAAAGGACACTACCCTTCATTTTATTACCAACTCAACCATAGATTCAACCCAATAGGTGACCATTACACCAAACCTAGGTTACATTCCTAACCCACAAGGGCATGTACCTCTACCTACTACCCAACCACCTGAATCCACCTACCCCTACATAACTTACACCCAACCATTAATGTCCTCATACCAATATGTGGTAGCTTCTCAACCTCCCACCAATTTTCAATATGTCACCCAACCACAACAACAATATTTACCTTATAACCTCTCAAATTCCCAACCCCAAATAGATATAATGAAAATTCTAATGGATAAAATTACCACTCTAGAGTCATCCATTTCTAGGGTTCACAACATTCTATCATATGACCAGATCTGTAATGAACCTATCCACCCATTTATCCTTATCAAACCATATCCTCCTTAGTGGGAACTTCCAAAAAAATTTAAGTTTCAAAGTAATAAGTACCCCCAATAGCACCTCAGGGCATTTAGGCACTCATGTTATTTGATTACCTATGATGATGCTCTCCTCCAAAATTTTCCTATGTCTTTGTTGGGACTGACATTGGATTGGTATAGTGATTTAACCAAACATTCCATCTTCTCTTTCACCTATCTATCTCATATTTTCTTGGATCACTTTTTAATAAACATCTCCAAGAAATTTTCCATCACTGACGTCTACTCTATTTGGCAATTTGATGATGAACCTATTGCTAATTTTGTAGCCTATTGGAGGAGTATAATCAATCAAATTTTTTTCTCTTTACCTCAACCTCAACTGAAAGAAAATTTTGCTCAAGCATGTGCTAAACAAATCTCTTCTACATTATGTGTCCAAATATTTTGAACCTTTGATGAAGATTTTACCATGGCATGTAAATTAGAAAATAGAGCCATCGATAAAGGAAAGTTAAAGCTGAAAAACAAAACCTCCACCTTCAAATCTAATGAGGCCTCTTCCTCTAAACCAAATAACCAAACCAACACCAATGCTAGGAACAAGGTAACTATGAATGTAGTTGTCTTTAATACCACTCCTCTACCATCCATAAAAAAATAAAATTATTCTAACTCCTCAAATCAAAACATGAGGAACCAAAACCAAAATAATCAAAATAAATTTACTCTACTTGGGGGGTCTTATTCTTAAGTCTTAAAGAAGTTGATGAAAGCTAATATCATAAAACTTCCTCCTATCAATCCCCCTCAACAATTTGATTTTTCTCATCTTACACCTGGCTATAAAAATAAGAATGACCTATGTGCTTTCCATCGAGTAGTGGGGCATGACATTAGTAGGTGTAATACCTTCAAAAACATTGTCCAAACCCTCATTGACAAGGGGGAACTTGTATTGGACAACTGCAATGCACCTTCAAACCAAGACCTTAAAAATTTCAAACAACCTTTACCCAATCATGCAACCAGCAAAAAAGAGAGCAAATGTTAGGAATAACTGATTATTTATACAATAAAATATATAACATGAAATTCATTCCTTAGAATCATAGTAGCAGAGATATATGAAAGAAAATTCAGATATAAGTAAATACACACATAACACTGATATAACATGGTTCACCCAATGTGGGATATATCCACCAAGAATCTCTCAATAATATTATAAACAAGAGTACAAGACAACTCTCAAAAATAACCTCTTATAGAGATAACTTTCTCCAACCTAAATTCACACAAGAATTCCCAAGATGCTAATCTACACCTCAAACCTGATCGCACCAACCAAAGAGAGAATTATAGAGCTCAATATGAGATGAAAAATTCAATGAATAATGTGTTACCTCTCACACATATTTATAATTTTCAAAATCCCTTTAAAAATGCACTATAACCATAGAGATAACCATATCCCCACAAAATAAGGCAAAAAATAAGGGAGGTTTTAACCACACAATCCCTCGATTCTCTCAACACCTTTAAATCATACCCACTTCCCAAAAAATGTGCCACAAATAGGGGATGTGGTTAAAATTCATCCAAACATTGTAAAAGGTAAATATTTCATGTTAAAAATGTTCTGGTAACTTTATTTTTACCTTAAGGTTGAAACAGTCTCCATATTCAACAATCTTCCACTTGGAGTTCGTTTCCCCTTGAACAAAATTTAACACTCCTCCATGATCTTCATGAAGACCAACCAAAGTTGAACATAACCTCAAATTCTCCAATGTGACTACCTTGGTCATCATATCTATAGGATTCTAGCTCATATGTATCTTCTCTAGCTTCACCATGTTTTCCCCCAAAGTTATCTTGATGAAATGATACCATAACTATATATGCTTCATCCTCAAATGGAAAGCATAGTTCTTGGGTAAATATATAACACTCTAACTATCACTATGTAATCCCAAAACTTATTGCTTATGCCCCAACTCATTAACTAACTATTTTAACCAAATCATCTCCTTGTTAGCCTCTATAGCAGCAACATACTCAACATTTGTGGTTCATAAAGCCATAACCTTATGCATTTGAGGAATCCAACTAACTATTGTATCCCTAATAGTAAATACATAACCTATCATACTCCTAATATCAACATCCCCATCTATATTCAAGTCCACATAACCATGCAAAATGGTATTTGATCTACCAAAACATAATGTATACCCATAGTTCCTCTTAAATATCAAAGAATCTACATCACTACTTGTCAGTGCTCATAACCTAGATTAATCATGTACCTAATTACTACTCCCTCTACATGGGAAATATCTGGTATAGTACAAACCATATCATACATCAGGCTACCAACTGCCAATGAGTAAGGTACCTTGGACATCTTTAGCTTTTCTTCTTTTGTCTTGGGACACTACTCCTTTGATAATCTGAAATGGCTTGCCAAAGGAATCCCAACTAGCTTAGCATCCTACTTACTAAACCTCTCCAAAAATTTATTCACATACTCTTCCTAGGATAAGATCAACTTCCTCTCCTTCCTATCCCAAGTTATCCTCATACCAAGGATTTTCTTCACTATACCCAAATCCTTCATAGAAAAGGAATCACCAAGTTGCTTCTTGAGTACTTGAATCTGTTGCATGTTCTGTCCTACAACCAACATGTCATCTACATACAAGCATAAGATAATATAATTACCATCCTAAAATCTCTTAACATACATGAAATGGTGAGAATGACACCTTAAATAACCCTATTCTAATATAAAATTGTCAAACTTCTTATACCATTTCCATAGAGCTTGTTTTAGGCCATATAAGCTCTTCTTTAGTCTACACACCAATTTATCCTTTCCTTCAATCTCATAACCCTATGTCTACTCCATATATAATTTCTCCTCCAAATCACCATGAAGGAATGCAATCTTCACATCTAACTATTCTAAGTGTAAATCCTCTACTATAACTATACCAAGCATAGTTCTAATATAAGTCATCTTCACAATAAGAGAAAAAATATCATCAAAACCAATACCTTTATTTTATGCAAACCCCTTGACCACCAACTGGGCCTTGTACCTTTTACTTCCTCCATCCTCTTCTTTGATTTTGTATACCCACTTGTTCTACAATGCTCTCTTATCATTATGTAGCTTCACCAAATCCCATTTCGAGTTCTCCATGAGAGAACCATGTTCCTCTTCCATGGCTTGATCCCACTTCTCCCTAGAATTCACTTGTATTGCTTCCTCAAAACATTTTGGTTCTCCACTTTCAGTAAGTAAAGAATAACTCAAATATGGGGAAAAATGTTTAAGATTTTTTCTTACCCTATAAGACCTTCTTACTATAGGAGTTTGGGGTTCTTTTGTAGGAGGTTCCTAACTTATCTCCTTAGACACCTTAACATTCATAATATCATCCAATACTATTTAATATTTTTGTTCTTATTCCTATTCTTGATCCTTATACATGACTTTTTCTTTAAATACAACATCCTTACACTAGAATATTTTCTTATCTCAAAGAATCCAAACCTAGAAACCAAAGTCATCTTCACCATAACCAATAAGGGTGCATCTCTTAGAATCAAATTCTAACTTGGTCTTATCTTTCTTGGTAACATGAAATAATGCCTCACATCCAAAGACCCTAAGAAAAGAATAATTAACTTTATTACCAAACCAAGCTTCCTCAAGTATGCCTCCATCCAAAGGCATTGAAGGTCCTTTATTAATCATATATATATATATATATATATATATATATATATATATATTATTGTGCTAACTTCTTCTACCCAAAACATTAGGGGTAACCCTACATACAACCTCATACTCCTAGCATGTTCCATGATTATCCTATTAATCCTCTCTAACACTCCATTCTCTTGTGATGTCCCTGGAACCATCCTTTGCCTATGAATTCCATTCTATGAACATTAATCATCAAATACTTTGTTATAATACTCACCTCCATTGTTCAACATGAGACATTTTAACTTGAGACCTATTTCATTCTCAAACAAATATTTCCATCTTTTGAATGTTTAAAATATATCAATTTTCTTCTTAATGAAATAAACCCAAACTTTCATAGTTGCATCATCAATAAATGTAACATAATAATTTAAACCACCAATAAAAAATACTTGAGTTGGCCCCCATACATCTAAGTGAACCAACTCCAACTTATTCTCCTTCTTCATAGGTCCATACCTTAAGAACATAACTTGCTTCTACTTCCCATACACACAATCATCACAAAAGTCCAAATCAACATGTTTCAATCCAAGAAACTTGTCTTTCAAGATATCTATGCCCTTTCAGCTCATATGATCGAGCCTGTAGTGCCATAAAGTTTCATATCCATCTATAGTAACTAAATTATAGTGATCAACACTACTATTAAAATACAAAGTGCCAATTTTCTTACCTCTTGTAACCACAATAACACTATTGGTAACTTTCTAAGAGTCTATTGTAAACAACACCAAACAACCCTAACTATCTAACTTCCTTGTTGATATTAAATTTTGCCTTAACTATGGAACGTTTCTAACATCATTTAGTAGCCATGTTTTCCCATTCTACATAATTACCTAAACACAACCTTTCCCTACTATACTACATGGTTCATCATCACCAAGATAAACATGTCCAAAATATCCTTAAACATAATCAGTAAAATGATACCTATGTAGGGTGGCATGAAAAGAAGCCCTTGAATCTAATATCCAAGATTTTGAAACATTATCCAAGGAAATAATTAAATCATCATGACTAATAGTACCTATTGTCATATTTACCTCCTTCATCTCATTATGTTTGGTCTTCTTATCCCAAAGTTCCCAACATTCCTTCTTTATGTGTCCACTTTTCCCACAGTGCCAACACACCATCCTAGCTCTAGCTTTAGATCTTCCTTGACCCTTTGAATTTCCATGGCTTCCTTTACTTTTATACTTTAGTCTCTCTCTAGTCTCCACCATCAAAGCATTACCTAAGGATGATTCCCCAGTGCTCTTCCTTTACATTTCCTTACTAAGAATCACACCTATAACATCCTCAAAATTTAAACTTCCCTTAGTAGGGATGACATTACTCACAGTCATAACCAAGCTATCCCAACTATTAGGTAAGGAGCACAAAATAAATAAACCCTTAACTTTATCTTCAAATTTAATACCAACAAAAGTTAACATACTCATAACCATATTAAAATCATTCAAATGATCAGCTACAAAACCATTTTTAGACATTTTCATATTAAATAACCTTTTCATCAAAAATATTTTATTAAAGGTAGAGTGTTTTTCATATAACTCCCCTAATTTATTCATCAGACCAAATGTGGTCATCTCCTCCAAAATATTGAAGGAAACCAAAGATGTAAGGCACAACTATATGGCTCCCAGTGCTTTCCTATTGAGAAAATACTTATTTGCTTGATCCATACATAAAGGTTGACCTGATTTCTCCATCAAAGAGTGATGAAAATGCTTTTAGAATAACTAATCTTCCATCTACATCTTCCATAATCCAAAATTCTACCCATTGAATTTCTCAACTCTAGATATACCATTATCTGCCATAGCTCCCACTCAAGCTAATATCTCTCCCTATGATTCACCACTTTAGAAAAACCACTAAAGCTAGTTTTAATACCAATTATTAGGAATAATTGATTATTTATGTAATAAAATATATTAAAAAAAATTCATTCCTCAAAATTATAGCATCAGAGACATATGAAAGAAAATTCAAATCTAAGAAAATACACACATAACACTGATATAACATGGTTCACCCAATGTGGGCTATGTCCACCAAGAAGCTCTAAATAATATTGTAAACAAGAGTACAAGAAAAGTCTCAACAATAAACTCTTATAGAGATAACTTTATCCAACCCAACTTTACACTAGAATTCCTGAGATGTTGACCTACACCTCAAACCTGATCACAATGATTGAAGAGAGAATTACAGAGCTCAATATGAGATGCAAAATGTAATGAATAATGTGTTACCCCTCACCCCTATTTATAATTTTCAAAATACCTTGAAAAACGTGCCATAACCATAGATATAACCATATCCCCACAAAATAAGCAAAAAAATAAGGGAGGTTTCAACTACATAATCCCTCAATTCTCTTAACACCTTTAAATCATACCCACTTCCTAAAAAACATGCCACAAATAGGGGAAGTGGTTAATATTCATCCCACCATTGTAAAAGGTAAATATTTCATGTTAAAAATGTCTCAATAAATTTATTTTTACCTTAGGGTTAAAATGGACTCCATATTCAATAGCAACAAAGCTCAGTCTTCTCATGACACTCATGTTGTCAATATGGTTCTTGACATGCTCATTGCTAAAGAACCTACCACCTAATCTACTTCTTCTTTTCCCTCTCCACTTATTGAGGTAGTGGAGTTATCTTCTCTTCTTTAGGATAACCAAGCTAAGGAAGTAACATTTTCCCCTCCTCTACTTATTGAGGTAGTGGAGTCATCAACCCCTCCTTTAACTAACATACTTGAGCAAGTAACCATCACCACTCTACCTTCTCCCTCAACCATCAAAAAATTCACTTCCCCTTTGGAGATCATTCCCAAGGAAGAAACCACCTTGTATTTACCTCCCATAGAGGAACCACCCATACACACCTTGCATCTTTTGATTTAGGGAAAATATGATGTTATCATTCCCCTTTCTGAACCTATGGGCTTATATTTTGAGCCCACTACCCAAGGAACAAGACCAGTCTATAAAATATTCTCTAGACTAGTTCAAAGGTTAGAATTTGGATCCAAACCTAATGTGGATCAATCTACATTTTGGTAGAAATTGGGGTTCCATTACATCACAAAACAAGAACCTCTAACCCCATCTTTGACAGATCAACCCACCACTTCTATTGTCCAACCCACTAGCATATCAACCCCACCAATTAAAACCTCAACCAACCCAATCAACCCTCAATGATCCAAAACAACCAAAACCCAAATTTATAAATACTCTTTTGTCACTGCAACCAAATTAACCAAAAACCTTGGCATCTTCCCTACATAGAGCCTTGATCATCCATCTGTGAAAGTAGAGATAACCTCACCAAACCCACCAATCAAGCACCAAACCAAATCAACCAAAGAGATAAAATAACCAAAAGGATAGAATGTTAGATTTATGCCTCCCTAAACCTTACGCTCCATTTTGGGGCCTCATCCCTCTACTTTGATTAGGAAACCAACTGTCTCAACCAAAACCCAACCACCACTTTTGGTTAAACCTTCACAATTTCTTTCTAACACACCCATATTTCCTAAGCTATCAATAACTAAGCTAGCTACCTTAAAATATTCCACCTCTAACCTATCAACCTCCTTACCTAAACTAAAATCATAAACTAAGCACACCACCTTACCCAAGACCTTTACCACCAAACTTGCTTCTAAATAGACTTCCATCTCAACCACCAAGGCCAAAACCTCTAGACCTTTGCCACCTTTAGCTGAGTCTTACTCAACTATTTTATAAATATTATTACAAGATTCTTGCTTGAACTTACCTCATATTAATAAATTTAAGCCTCTTGGTCCAAAACTAGTTTGGTGTGATGACTGCCAAGTGTGCTCTTATCATAGGACACCTGAACATGACATGGAAAAATGCAAAGCTCTCTAAACCATAATCCATTGGCTCTATGATGAGGATGATATATTTTAAGATGAACCTCCCATGAGCCTAAAACCAAACCAACCCATAAAAACCAAAACCCAATGCCTACCTACTCCCCCACTCTCACCTTAGAGTGAGGGAAAGCCTAACCAATCTCCTACCCTAGCTCCTCCCTCTATCCATACTATCCACATGGTCACAAGATCACAATAGAAGGATAAGGGGAAGGTGAATGTGCCCATTATATGGACATATCCATATTATACCTCTAAATAAAATAAAACCCAAATATGTTCCCCTTCAACTAAACCTAAGGTATATATCTTATGTGACTCTCAATCTAACCCCTATCAATCCATTAGAAGAGTGGTTCTCAAACAACTTCACCAAACCCTAGAAAGGATGAGACTATATAAATTGATCTCTACCTCACTTCATCATCTCCAAGAAATGATAGAGGCATTGTAATCAATAGAGGTCCAACTTTAAGACCCTCAACCTCTACTGGCCTTTGTTGGCATTCTCCAAATTTCCAACCTTGTCACCTTTAAGAATTTAGAAATACCTTCTATCCATATTGATGACCTAGATCCCTCTCTTTTCATCACTTCCTACATCAACCAAACCCACATAAAATGGGTTATAAATTATGGGGGAGCTAGTATTAATATCATCTCCTCCCATGCTTATGATCAAGTTAAACTACTAAATAATGTCGTGTTTGAGACCTTGGTCATCCTCTGATCCTTCAATGACAACATGGAAACTACTATTATAATTGTTGTCCTTCATATCCATGTAGGACCTCACACACTCCCCAAACTCTTTTTTGTATTAGAAGGCAAATTATAGTATACTGTTTTATTGGGATGACCTTAGATTTTCTTCATGGGTTATGTATCCTCTACCCTTTATCGTTACATCAAACTTGAGAATGAAGGTCAATTTATCACGATACAAGTTAACCCAAGTCCCTTATCATCATGTAACATGAATTATTAACCCAATTATGTCATCTTACCTCCATCTAACACACCCTCATCAACCAAAGACAAACCTTCAACCATAAAAGTTAACATCATATCTTCTTCCACCAATAAGGCATCTACTAGCTCATTCATCCCCTCAAATAAAATCCTCACCACTTACCCCTTGGAATCAACATTCTAATGCCTTTCACTTGGGTAATATTTCCTTTTGGCCATTAATGCCTTACTTACTCCCCATGATTATGGGAAACTTAATAACTAACCTAGGTATGAGACTAATCTCAGAGCCATTGTCTCATTTAGACCTCTAAACTATCAAACTCAATTCATATATGGGGGACTCAACAAACACCTTGGTGTTTCCACCAGCTCTCTTTCACCTTGACCATTCACTGATAGCTTCTCCTACCTTGATAAATTGAGTTTTCTAAGATATACCTTCGTAGGTGTGTTTGGAGGGCTTTGGTATTCAATGTTATGAAAAAGGGCCACATTATTTACTTCCCATTGAGACCCAAAAACCCCATGAGAAACATAAACTAGGTTTCTCTTTGTCAAACTAGCACACTAACTCACCTCCCACCACCAAAATTGATGAGGAGATCCCATCCTCACTGATTCCATCACTATCATAACTTGAAGATCCCAACATCATACCCCAATTTTTTTTTTCATATAGAAGATCCATCTTACACCCCTGACCTACCAAAGGAATGGGGAGACCATAACCATCCCTATGACCCATCTTGAGATGATAGGAGATGAATCTACTACCATTAATTCTATACAATACTAGGATGATGATTCTATTCTCACTTACCTAGGTTCACCAAACTCTTCCATCCACAAATCTCTTTCTTTGGAGACTTCGACCATGTTAAACAAAGTGACCATGGATATCAAATTTGGCACACCAGATAAGCCCTACATTGTTAAACTTTGCCAATCACTAAATTCTAAATAACTTTGGGACTTACCCTCTTTCCTCTAATACCATAACATAGAATTTCCTTAGTCTTAAAGTGACATGCCTAGAATTTACCCCACCATTACCACCCATAACATATTCACCAACCATGATGCCAAGCCTATTAGGCAAAAACTTAGATGCATGCACCCTTGCATAGCCCTTCTCATGAAAGAAGAGCTTCAACATCTCCTCTTTGTTAGTTTAATTTAACCCATTAACTACCCCTAATGGGTATCAAATATCATGCCTATTACCAAATCCATAGGAGGACTATGAATTTGTGTGTACTTTCATGACCTCAACCTCGTCTACCCAAAATATGACTTTTTTCTACCAAGCATTGACTAACTAGTTGATATTACAACTGACCATGAAATGTTATCTCTTATGGATGGATTTTCAAGCTATAATCAGATCCTAATCACCCATAAATATCAACACAAAACTACCTTTATGACCCCATGGGGGACCTTCTACTATAGGTTCATGCTTTTTAGACAAAAAAACACTAGTGCAACCTACCAATGCATTATGACCTATATCTTCCATGACCTTATCCAAAAGATAGTAGAGGTTTATGTTGATGACCTTCTCAAAAATCTAAGCTTTGAAAATATCATTTATCTATTCTTAATATTATCTTTGAGTGACTCATCCATTACCACATGTACCTTAACCCAAAAAAGTACATTTTTTGGGTCTTGTTAGGAAAAATCCTTGGCTTTATTGTCTCCCTTTGGGGGATCGAAGTCAATCCTACCAAAATCAAAACAATGCTCAATATGCTTCCTCTAATGAACCTCAATAAAATCCATAGTTTGTATGGGAAGATCCAATCCATTTGTTATTTTATCTCCCAACTCTTAGACCAATGCAAACCCTTCCATCACCTCCTAAATAAGGATATATCTTTTAAGTGGAATAGTGACAATCAAAAGGCCTTTTATTTAATAAAATAGTACCTTTTGTCTCCACCTATCCTCACCCATCCCAAGAATGATAAACCTTTTTACCTTTATATATCCACCACCAACCACTCCCTAAGGGCAATGTTTGATCATCAAGATGAACATAGAGAACAATCCATCTACTCCATCAGTTTCATGCTTGTAGAATACAAGACTCGATACACCCATACTAAGAAACTTTACTTAGATTTGGTCTTCATGGCCACAAAACTTCACCACTACCTTATTAATAATAAAACCTATGTCATAACCAATATTGACCCACTCAAGTACATGCAGTCCAAGCCATATAAAATCCAACATATGTCCAGGTGGCTCATTTTTTTCACTAAGTTTGACCTTGAATTTATTCAAAAAAATTCAAATAAAGGGCAAGTCATTGTTGACCAATTGGTTGAAGCACTAATAGCAGACAACCAACCTCCTCCTCTTGAGTTCCCTGATGAGTCCATTGTGACCCTCTCTCAGGCAGACTTCACCTATCAAGTGATCATGTTCTTTGATAAATCAAAATATCAATGCAGTGGGGGTGTAAGTATCATCTTTATTCCCCTTAATTATGAAAATTTTCCTTTGTCCTTCAAGATATATTTCAAATATACCAATAATATGGCTACGTAAAAAACCCTCGTAATAGGCCTTCAAACTGTGCTAGCCTTGGGAGTCAAAATTATCAACATCTTTGGTGACTCCCAACTTATGGTCAATCAAATCAATTACTCTTATGAGTGTAAGAATGATTTTTTTCAATAGTAGAAATAAATAGTTGATTAGCTCTTAGCATAATTTTAATGTTACCATATCCAATCAACCCTATGATCTACCAACAAATCAATGACTCTTACCAGTGTAAGAATGATTTTTTTTCAATAGTAGAAATAAATAGTTGATGAACTCTGAATGTTACCATATCCAATCAACCCTATGATCTACCAAAAAGTTTTCCAACACCATGGCTTCCCTCTCCTCTTAGATTTTGTTTACACCCTCTAAATCTAAGGTATCTATTTTTATCCATAAACTTACCTAACCTTCCTATGTCAAAATAGATTTTCCCACCATCTTTAATGTGGAGGAAACCCAACCCGATCTTTGGTATCAACAAACCTTTAACTATCTTAACCTTGCCATCATTCATTTTGATCTTTCCAATAATGATCAAAGAAAATTTATCCATAGTACCTCACATTATACCATTATAGGGGAATTATTTATAAATGTAGCTTTGAAGGTCTCCTCTTTCACTACCTACATAGTCATGAAGTCTCTCATGCTATCAAGTAAATACATGATGAGATCCATGGAGGAAAATTTAGTGGCATCTTTTTGGATAAACACATCCTTCACCTTGACTATTGCTATCTTATGCTTAACCAAGACTATTGTGACTATGTGAATAAGTATGTTAAGTGTCAACAACATGCCAATCTCCATCACACATCTATCCATAGTCTTCGTATATCCTCTAATTTTTGGCTCTTATCACAATGGGTTTTGGACCTTATTAGTGAGATTAACCCCAATTATTCATAGAGACACCATTATATCATCACTACAATAGAGTATTTTACCAAATTAGTAGAGGTTATTCCTTTAGTATCTACCAAAGCTAAAAATATTGTTGACTTCATCAAACATCACATCGTCTACCATTTTGGTGTTCCTCACAAAATTATCACTGACAATGGAAAATATTTTAAGAACAATAAATTATAGGGTATTTGTGATGCATTTGGTATTAATTTAAGTTTCTCCTCACCCTATCATCCTCAAGTAAATAGATAGGTGGAAGCCTCTAAAAAAACTCTTAACAACATGCTCACTAAAATGGTCAATGTATTGGGTTAGGATTGTCATTTGCACATCCCCTTTCCCTTATGGGCATATTGTACTAGCATTCAAAAACCTATGGGTACTACCCCATTCTCTCTTTTTTTTAGAGTGAAGGTTGTCTTACCTCACAAATTTCAAATTCCTTCTCTTTTCATATCTATGTAAGATCTCATTTCTAAAGACAATTATCAACATTATTTATCCCAGCTTGAGCTATTTAATGAGCATCATTTAGACACTCTCACCCATCTTCATGTCTATCAAGAGCATATCAAACATGCCTATAAAAAACACCTTAGAGTGTGATAATTCAACATCAGAGACCTCATCCTAAAGGAAAAATAAAATGTCACCAATATGGAGAAAAGCAAGCATGGAAAGTTTACTTTCAATTGTCTTGGACCTTAAATCATAACCCATAAGAATGGATCGGGAACTTACTAGTTGTCATCTCTTGAATGAAACCTAGAACCTAATCCCCTCAATGCTTCACATCTTCATCCTTTATTTTCTTAAATAGGATCAAACTCACCTTTTATCTAACTTAAGCTCATCCATTGATTTCAAACCATATTAATCTCCCAATTTTAGGGGCAACTAATTAAAACTGAATCATGTGATTTTTTATAACAATCATGGCCTCATATTGAATAATGAGTACTATGGATCTACCCATGGCATGATTCTCATGGTACTTTCCACCTCTTTTATAGGATGGATTCTCATGATCGTTTTCACCTAAAACTCTTTACACTTAATCAACCTTCTTGTGATTTTAGTTTTGACTTCATAAAGGTGAACCCTTAAGCCTATATAAGAAAGTATATGCCAATAAAAATCAAACAAATCAAAAGGAAAAATCCAAACTAATAGCAATCATGGGTCATTCCTAGCATTCATAGACTACTCCCTTAAAGGATAGCTATTGAAAATATATTCAAAATTTCTCAAATTAAGGTGGATTGCTCCCTTGAAGGATATTTATCAAAGGCATTAAGAAAATCACACAAACTTAGACCACTCCATTGAAGGATGGTTGAGTAAGCATTTGTCTAAGCCTAGCAATTTATTAGAAGCTTCCCATATTGATTTGCTTTACCCACCTTCCCAATAAATAAAAAAATAAGTAAAAGACCCATTATCAAGAAAAAGCAAAAACATTAGAATTTTGAAAGCTACAATCAACTTTCATCATCAATAATTTTAAAAGCCATAATTGGCTCTCATGAGTAAACTTTTTGTACTGATCAAAATACATTTTATCTAACATAGACTTGTTTATACCAAATCCATGGTAACCTCGAAAAGAGGCATGCTAGTCTCACAAGAAGATTCCATTTTTCATCCATCTCCTCTTCATACCCTATAAAGCAAGGGATTTTGAGCTCACTTGACATTATGTGATCAAGATACCTTTTTAAATAAATAATGAATGCTAATGTGAATAAATTGAAGGGCTTATTTTCCTTAAGCCAATGCAACTTCGATCTTGTTTTAGTCCTTGACAAAGAAGAAGCATTATGCCCTATTATTATCCTCTCATAACTGGTTGATATATATTCACTAAGATATTTTTCTCTTGATTATATTCTTTTTCTCACATCTAGTGTTGTTATTTAACTTACTTTATTCATTTCACCTTAAGCACAATGACCATAACCATAACCATATCACATCATATCAACATATATCATAAGTAAAAATAGACATCATTATCATAAACCATGTCTATATCCATAACCATCAACATCATATTAACATCATTCCATCCATTAACAATAATCAAACAACCATTTTACCACATGTCTAAATCTAAATAAAGATACATATACTCATTAAAATTTAATATGTCATAAACATCATCATAAGCATACATATCATAAAGTATCATCATCACATGCCTAGCTAGGTGAGTTCACATTAGTATCCAATATTTATAACATAAGCATAATCACCACATCATCAACCATAATCCACATAACATTTTCAATGATCAATATAAACATCACATCATGAACATCAAAATAAATATATGAATGATAATCAATAAAATAGGATCAAATCTATAAATTTTGAGTCAATAGCCTCATAATGTCTACAAAAATATACATATATCTCTCTCTCAAAATGTACATTTCACTACATCTCATAGGTTGGTCTCAAAATGATATACAATATCCCATAACTATGTCATAACTATGCCCCTAGGGTACCACTATCTACTGAGAAACCACTACCCCCTAGTGTATATCCTCTTGAGGTACCTACCTACCCACCTACATAAGTAGCCCACTAACATGGTATCACCATGCTAGCACCACCTACCAAACTACCTTTGTACTTACCCCATTAGGCTCATCCAAACAAAGTCTCAAGACTATGGCCTCATAGTAGCAATGCTCCTCCATTATGGCCAGATATTATGCTATGAGGATAGTGCCTAGTGGTCTTGAAGGTGTCATGGCTTCTCTTCCCATCTATCTCAAGGATTCTCTCTCCTAGGTAACCAAGGCTAGTTAAGCTCTATCCTAATCCCTCTCATTTGTAAGTATAGCCACCTAACCTTGTAATGTTATAACTTATGCCTATGTAGTGGCTAGTACCAATCTTGCTTATGGATCTAGGCTAACCCCTTGAAACTATGCCCATTAAACTTTAATAGTTGAGTCAACATCCATCAGTTTCCTACCACAATCATCCCCACAAAAATAGCTTGGTACCATGTAAGGTAACCATATATAAAACTTACATCATATATCATTGGCCATGTTGGAAACTCCTCATGATCCAAAAAGGTTCATACTAGATGTCGCTTAGGGTAGTAGGATCTTTGCATCCTCCTACTTATATCTAGGAAATGGTCTTAGAATACCCTATACTAAGATAAACTATCTCTTCACCCTATCAAATAGGATGAGATCTACTTCCTCATCTTACTTACCAATGATCCACCTATAAATCTGTAAGGAAAAGGTATGTCTCCTATATCTAGCCCACATTGGAAACCTAACATAGGGTCTCTAGATAACATCTCTAATGACCAAGGCCTTTAGTGTACCTTTAAACTAATCAGTATCATACACCCTTCCTTCTACACCTATGATGGAGAAGTTAGCTCTCCACCTCATAAAACCAACTAGGAAATCTATTTAGACATACCCTACCCATAACAACCCCATTAGCCTCAGCACTTAGATGTGCTCATAAGCCCAATAGTGTAGAAAAAACCCCAAACTGATGCCATACTTCCTTTGAGATCTAAATCCCCATATCTCCTTTTATTTTTTCACAAGCAACACATGCACCTAACCAAACACTATGTAACCTATTAGCATCTTGACTAATACCCTCAATAACAAGTATAGGAAACTCTTACTACTTGAGGAAAGAATAATGAAACATGATACCACCATCATCATCATGGTCATCAACCTCCTATCATCTCTCACCCTTTGATATAATGTAGAGTAGTTGAATCCTCTAGTGTGCCACCTCACTTGATCATGATCATCTCCATATATCAGCTCTAAAAAATATTATCTCTCCTCCCACTCTATCTGATATACACCAAGTGATCCTATGAACACCCTCTGGTAAGATCATCATCTCACTAGTGGTCAATAAGAATGTGTTCATGGCTAGATCCCATCTCTTAATGAGGGCCATGATCATCACTACATTGCGTGACACATGTTGATAATGCCTCATCACTCCAAGGCTCACCTCCTCCATGTAATCCCAGTCTATAGTAGTCATACCCTAGTGGATCTATACAAAGATGTGTGATACCCGATCATATATATGAATATGCTTTCATGCCTACAAGGTTCGTTAGGACATAGACACTTATTTCTATTTACTATTATTTTTTATGAATTAGACCTCTTACAAATACCTCTTACCTATACAATTTATCTTATTTTCACCCTAAACGCTTCTCAAGAATTACTTATCTCCTAACCAAAAATAATTAGCCATCAATCATTATCATTAACAAGCTAACCTACCATTAAAAACTATAAAAAATAAATGAACTTAACCTCTTCACCATTTGGCTTGATCATTAATGGTCAGGTTACTAGTTTTGCCTACGATCATTAACCATCAATTATTAGGATGACTATCGATGGTCACTATGCATGATGGTTAGTGGAGCATCCCAACCTTACCCTCACCCACAAACCCACTCACCATAGCTAAATTTCTAAAAATTCCCACCTATCTCCTACCCATACCTACCCAAACTAACCTACTCCTTCCACTTTGAGCATTCACCCACAAATTTTATCAAAACAAACCAACCACACCCTCTACCTAGGTCATACCCACAATCATCCCAAAAAAATAATGACAAAAATTTCAAATTTGTAACCAATGCATGTGATAAATCACATATAAATTACCAATTTGATACAAACCCTACCTCATTCCTCAACCATCATTAAGGAGGAATTCAAGGACCACTACCTAGCCATGTGCCCTACCTCACCCACCCTACATCCTCATTGGTCTGTTCAGTCAACACACCCACTCAAAAATCAACCTCACCCACTAAATAATCATAAAATTCCAAAAAATCATAAGATCTTGCTATCAATAGTTAAAAGTAACAAGTGAGAAAATTAAACAAGTGGATTCACTTTTAATCTCCATGATTTTTAGGGTTTACACCTTGACTATCAATGGTTAGGGTGATCACTAATGGTTAACCCCAAGCCTCATGATCATCTAGGGTTAGGTTATTGGGAAATGTTTTCCCTTACCACCCATAAGAATTTTTACCCACACTTTTTTGGCAAACAAAACCAAGCACCCACCCACAAATACTACCTTCTTTAACCACCTTGACAACCACCTCATCACCTCAACATTGGTCCCTTTCAATCCCAACTAACACACATATTGTGATGACTTTTTCTTGATCCTTTTGACATTAATGACAATAATTGCCAAGTTGACCAATTTTTGAATTTATACTACCTTTCACATACCAAACCCACTTATGTCTTCTTTAAATCACTTCCTACCTCAGATACCCATGAATTCATCTACCCTATTTGTGTTTTCCTTGAGATCCTAACTTGTATTCCCATGGAAACATAGACCTTGCCTAGGAGACTTGTATTTGTATGTGTTCCCAATCACCATGCCTATATGTAGTCATGTAATCCACTTGTCACTTGTATTTCTAGTACTGACCATTATATTTACCAACTATGACAACCTAGTTAATGCATGATCCTAGCTATCATACTTTGTGTGCATATTTTTGCTTCAGTACCTAACCCATCACTCACCTTCATGACATCCACCTTTATCATCACCTTCACCATTAATCAAACCCACACTCAATTCTATTTTACCTCATTGAATCCTAGTTTTAGGGGGAACACCTCCTCCCATGCTCAAGTCAATCAAACCTTCAACTAATAATCCATTTTTATTTTGCATCTTCTTGATACAAAATAAATAATAAAAAGGGGGAAAATGTAGACACTAAAAATCCACACATGATGGTTCCAAATGTCGCATTTATTTTGTACCAGCTCAAGAACCCCTTGGACCAAATTATTAGACTTTTAACCATAAACTAAGTGTAAATATAATTAGTCTCACTTATTGACTAAACCCATCCTTTTAACCAAACATTTCCTTGAACCTCAATCATTGATAGTCATCCTAACCATCGATTGTCACCTTGATAGTTGATGGTCAGGTTCTATCATCTGGACCAACTTAACTAACCCTTCAACTTTGATTTGATTGTTTATATTTATTACATCTAAATTTAAGTGCAAGACAATGCATGCATGAGTTATATTTAGAAAATAGGTTAGACCCCTTGTTAATGTATTATTACACCTCTCCTTCCTTATATATAAGAAGAGAAGAGTAAGAGGTGAAGTCCATACATAACTATCAAGAGCTTTTTGCATCTAGAGTTTCTCCTATAGGTATTCTTCCAACAATCTAGTGATCTAGTCATCATGATAGAGAGCCAACTTATTACCATCCCTTGGTCGATAAATAAGTACTGTTACTCTATCAGAATCATACCAAACTCTATCAACAAGCCACCTACCTCAACCATTCATTTGCCCAACCTATATAAATCTAAGTATTTGTTTCTAGTCTATCAATTACTTTATTTTCATTTCATAATCAACCCAACATAAACCAATCTCATAAAATTAACTTTTGTGATCCCATTAATCTACTTTTTATCACCTAGACCCTATGCACAATAACTAATAATAGTCATCTTGACCATCGATGGTCTATAAAACTATCGATGGTTACCTCAACCACTAACGGTCACCTCAACTGATGACAATTACACCAAGCACTGATGGTCACTATGGTAGAAAATAAGAGAAAGCTATTTTCATCCACCTACCCTCAACCAAATCAAACTTTCTTTTCATATGCTTGTTCACAAACCCCCAACCTATTTTTAAAATCACACCCAAACTATTTAGCATTAGTATTGACTTGATTATTACTATATTAGTCATTTTAGTTTATTTCTTTATCAAGCATTTCTTGTATTCAATTTTAATACCTTTTAATTCTTGATGAAAGTACCTTGTCTTCTATTTTATAAACTTAATTATTTAAAATGTGTGGATTAACAACCCTTGAAAAAGATCTTGCTTCTAGGATCTAGCTAGTGATAGGAAATCCACCCAACTATCTATCTAAACAACCATTTACTTTAGTATTATCTTATTTGTAGATCATCCTCCCAAGCCAAAGAGGAGGTCTTTACAATCATCTAATCCAATGCATGTACAACCAAACAAGTTTTTCAACCATATCCATATCTAGTTTTTCCTTCTTCCTTTCTTGAAATATAAGCTAAAATTCATTAAAATAATATCAATTTATCCCATCCCCATAACTCTCATATTAAAGAGGAAATAATTTTAAAAATTTCATAAAAAATAAGGCCATGAATCACACTATCCTTTCTACCCTTTTTAAAAAAAAGTAACATGTGAGATAATGCATCATTGCTTGCTCAACAAGTTACATAACAAGTTGTAGCTTATCTCATCCACTTGGACTATCAAAATGTTCTCCACCTAATACTACCATACTCACATAAGGATTAATGTACACAAAATTACTCATTAAAACAACTCATTAAATTAATATGAGAGTAACACCAATCCAATCTAAGAGTAAATAAATTAGTTCAGTAGCCTACTTCATCCATAAAGGAGATCAAAAATCAAAGTTACTCAAACCAATATAATACAAAGAGTAACAAGGAACAAAATATGGTTAAAAACCCCATTTAAATAAAAAATTGAATATAAAAATAAAATTAGGAGATACAAAAATCATTAAAATTCTCAAAATAAGAAATGGATTTTTTTTTAGAACCATCACAAGGTAAATCATAAACGAGTGTTTTTTAATCAATTCATGAATCCCAATAAATAACCAAACCAAACTCAATATTTACCACTTTAGGTGGTAAAAATTAACAAGTTTAAATACAATTATATAAAAAAATGTGGCTCTAGAATACCAAAAATGGGGATTAGGGAGCTAAAATATCAACAACTAATATCCTCACATGGTATGAAGAAAGCATCACAACCTAATTTTCCAAAATAACTACACACTTACCAAACCTTTAAGTGGTAAAATATCACAACCTATTTTAATAATAAGAGGAAAACATTACACATGTAGAAGCATCAAGCCATTTCATATGTACAAATTCTTTATCCAATAAGAATAAAAGGATACTATTTAAATACTATTTGTTGAATCAACTTAACAAAAGCAAACCTCTAATCAATTCATCCTTATGAAATATGTGAATCCACTCAATGGACTTATAATGTTTTCACTAGATGATAAGAGAGTGACAACTCATCTCAAAGCTAAAATAACTTTATTTTTTCCCAACCAAGGGAACATATGGAATACCAATCCATGTAGAGGCTTCCAACACAAAGAAATTTTTAGTAATTTAAAATACACTTATTTACTATAGCGAGGTTTCCCACCCTAATAGGTGGTTATGATTTCCAATGGGATTTTTTCCAAGATTCATCCCCTAGAATTAATTATCCTGAAGGCATATAAATACATCTATAATGCACAATTATTTGGGTGGGAATCATCTTATGCTTGTACAATACTAATAATAAAAAATATAAGTGGTGTTAGAAACATAATTTATAAAGTATCAAATTCTAACCATCACCAAAGTGATTATCTTAGTGATAAAAATATTATAGATTCTCTTACTCAAAACTTATGATCTATGTTAGGTACTCATATACCCAATATGGTATATAAAATCACCTTTGAATAACTTGGTCAAACTAATTGTTTAACTCCTAGAAGTTATTGGTACTCCTAAGGGCATTCACTCAAAGCATATTAAATTCCTAATTCAAAAATATTACTCAAAACATATCCAAATTCCAAGGCTCATGTGTCATATTCAAGACATTTCCCTAAAATTTAGTCCCTCTGAATTAAATCTTGAAATCATATTTTCATGACATTATAGGAAATTCATACAATTAATTGATGACAATATTGCAAACATCATACCAAGATTCAAATGGCACACTTAGTTCACTACAAAAGCTCACCTCTATAGAATGCATCCTCTTATGCAAAAAATTATCAATAATCAATGGTGTATAATCCCTACACTATTTATATTATACATACTTTAGGTTAGTCTAAAATACACAAACCAAATAAGGTGTGTTAAGATTATACAAAACAAGGCATTACCAACCTTCATAATGCATTCAAATGGTACCACATAGAACTAGATAACTCATACATTTTCACAACATGTAAAAATAATGCAAAAATTTATATAAAAGAGAAAGGTCACCTGAAATAGTTAACACTATCCATGGTTTGACTAACATAATCAATTCCAAACTATATGCTTTGGGTAACTAGTATATATGCCACTAATCAAAGGTATGCTCTCATTTTTAGCATATTTACCCATGAGTATTACACCCAAATTGGGGTTACTTCTATCTCTATCTCTTAAGAGATACTTATCTTGCATCAACACTATTACCACTCATAGGCAACCCACACATATGGGTGCCACCATCATAGGATCAACACTTTCCTATGATAGTAAGGAATTTATCTCCTAATAGTCAAATAGCTCAAACTTCTATGGGTACATAAATTCCATCAGTATGATCCCCATAAAATAAGGTATATTCATTATAGTAATGAGAAAAATAAATATCATTCCTCAAAGGTTCTCTTAACAAATCTATCTAAAACATATCACCAATACATCACTCAAGGTGAAAAAATACCTAGAAACATTCATGCACATGTGGATAACCTTCACATGAAAATCCATGTGTGATTCTATAAGACTCTTGGTCCCTTTCAATCTACTTGGTTTCTTAATCTAAGGTTTAAATAGGTTTCAATCTCACTAAGTGTTTCTTCCATAATATTTATCATAGATGTGAGAATGAGCACATCTGGCTGAGTGTCAGACCTAGAGCTCTGATACCACATGTTAGAACTCATCTCCTCTTATTTAAAACACTTATTATTATTTTATCATTATTAAAGTTTAATAAATACTATGATATATGATTTTAACACAACATTTGGTTGGGTATTACTCCAATATGCTAAAAATATATATACAATAACTCAACATTTCATAAACATGGTTTTAATATTTATAAACTACCAAATATAATAAAAAATAATATAATACTATATCATGAACAATTCATATCAATAAATTATACAATAGGACCAAAATTATCCTTAATACAATATAAATACAACTAATGTAAGAATTAGAATAAATTACATCTAATGATATAACAAATACAACTAAATATGTCAGAATCCATCTAATTTAACAAATCTAAGAGAGTAATATATGATAACATGAACATGATATGGTATTGTTTCTATATGTAAAGATCATCATCCAAGTGCTTTACCTCCAACCATAGACTAGGTGGTCCCCTATACACCTCCCAACTGGGGAGTGGCCCTACCTTTCATAAAGGAGTAAATAAATGTATAGTGAACATTTAGAAATACTCTAGGAACATGTATGGGTGTATAATCAAAAAATGCATTTATAAATCCATTCCATTAACATAAAAATAGTACAATATATACTACATGCAACACTTGAGCAATCATTCAAATAAGAAAGTATAATATATAAATAATGTATACAACTATAACATTACTTTGGCCAATTTTTTTTATATAGTTAGATATCAATCTGGATCTAAATCCACATAAGAAATAGTCTTCCACTTAATATTCCCATTTCATAAAATATTTCAATCTCATCTAGGATCATAAAGAAACTAATAAGTTATTGGCTTGCATTTCAATAAAATAAATGATCATAAAGAAACTAACAATATACTAGCTTACACTTCAACAAAATAAATGATAATAAAGAAACTAAAAAGATACTAGATTTCATTTCCAAAAAATAAAATATCAAAAATAAACTAATAAGCTACTATCTTGCATTTCAATAAAGTAAATGACCATAAATAAACTAACAAGCTACCGGCTTGAATTTGAATAAATAATTGATCATAATGTAAATACCCAGTTATACATATATCACACACTATAAATCATAAATAGCCTATTCACACCCAAATAAAATAATGAAATAAATAACATATTATTTTATGTGAGTTAAAAATTCCATAAAAAAATCCATAATTCTAAATTTCATCCTTCACACACAAGAAGGTAAAAAACAATCTAGTAAAACACTAAAGCTACATATCTAGATTTTATTGTTCAACATCCTTATTTTGATTTAATTTGAAATATGTTATATTATATTTTTAATTTATTTATATTATAAATATGTCCATATCCCAAGATATTATTATTCACCAAATATCATTAACTAGTGATATCTATAACGTGCATCTAATTCATACATCTAACGAGTTCTAAACTTAGTACTACCTAAGTTTATGAAAAAATATCCCTTTATGGAAAGTAATAAACTTGTTTCATATTTAATAAGGTTTCATACCATTCCCTTATTAAAAATCATATATTATTAAATTTTATATATTTAAAGCCATCCATAACCCAAGAGATTATTGAATATCAAAATATATTAAGCCATGTTGTCTATACATTTGATTTATATAGGATACAAATGGGATCCATAGTTTACATATAATTCAAAATTTAATGATACACCCATATTTTTATTAATTCATATGGGATCAAACCTTCCATTTTTTCCATAATTGAATCATATACTAGCTACTTGTACTCTATGTAAAGATTTGGCTTATACTTAATTTATCTCAAAATGAACCAACCTCTTATATGTGTAGGTTTACTACTAGTATGTAATATTTAAAAATGGTACATATATGTTTTTAATTATTCTAAAATAAATTGTAAATATAATTAATTAAATCTTCCCTTTAAACTTAATTCAAGTCCACTTATTGATTAGGTTCCAACTAGCTAGTGTAGACTTACACACCATTATTTAGGTTGTATAGAATACTATGAAAGTTATAAATTAGGTAGTATAAATACACAAAATTAAGTTGATAAATATAATTTTAACTTGTGATATTATCATTTAAATCCATGTTTTATACTTATTTAAACATTAGAATCATTTTGTGTCCATATAATGTTTTTCTACATATAGTAATCATTTTTGTTATACTAGATGACTAGTTTCTGTACCAAATAATATTTTATGTCCATAAACTAATTCCATAATGTATTAATATATTTATTAAAACATAAAAAATCCCACATAATTTAAATTACATCCATATATTTTTCTACTTAAGTCACTACCATTTGTGAATACTCAATTTTTCCATCACTAACATCTACTAGCTCTAGAAATATGTAATTTTTTCCCTAAATATGTACACATGGATGGAACCAAATGAGATAAATTATTTATATTTTTATAATGGTTTTAAAAATAATTTTTTATATGTTTAAAATTTTCAACAATAAATAAATTGTTCTCTCCCTATATATCGAGTTTCACTGCACACAATCTTGTTTGTTATTATAATTTCTTTTTATTGCTAAAAAATAAAATTTGATTTAAAATTGTAAATTAATTTATAATTTAATTAAAAAATATAAATTCATAATTAAATTCAAACCTAAATTTAATTATAAATATAAATACAAAATTTCTAACTACTTGCCACTTTCTCTTGCTATGAACTTGGATTCTTGTCTTGAAAAACTATCTTCATGTAAAGATACCTCCCATAAAATTAGACCTTGTCCTCATAAATTGAGATATCATGTCTAAATTTAACTCCTCCCTCCTTCATTTTCCTCAATTCCACCCTTCCACTTGTCTTTATATAATTTATTAACAACTAGAATATTAGTAATGGAGGGTGCACTTAATTTTTATTTGAATATAGAATTGATCATGGAGGATGCACTAACTTTTTCATTTGACTGTAAAATTTATTATGAAGGGTGCACAAATTATTATTTCTTCCATTAATTTACTACTACATCCAGTTATTTTACCATTCATTATTCAATTCATTTTTTGATTTTTCCTTTCAAGAATGTTCTCTCCACTATCTTGCCATATTGTATTTTAAAATCAGGAGTGGAGAATTCACTTACCTCCCACTTACTCTCCTCACATGTGACTCTAATAAAAATTCATCCCACCTGAACCATATACACATAAGTAAAATATTCCTCATCACATGGGTAGGCTTGTGGGTCAAAAAGGGACCAATAAAATAAGATTTCATGCCAACCACAAGGAGAAAAAGTTGGTTGAATAGATAAATTTGAATTTCCACCCATGGGTTGGGTTTGTGAGTAAACCCAACCCTACACTAAGTTTTTTTAAAATTTTAAAAAGATTAATTATTCAAAAATTTATTAATTATAACTTGGTTAATGTTGACCATTTTTGTTTATCATGGGGAGGCCACGTCCAATTCAATTTAAGGCTTCTAATCATCTATAAGTTCTCAAAGTTTAGTCAATTTGGGGAAAATCAAATAAGTATGAGGTCAAGCCTAGATTAGTTTCAACATTTAGATGTTTTGAGGAGGTTATTTAGTATGAAATAATCTTCCCAGCCTCCTTTTCACCCTTTTCAATGAACACATAGCACTCCTGAATCCCACAAGGGTAAAAAACTAAAAGACTTTAGATACTTAGATGATTTTGTAAAATTTTCCTGATGGAGCTCCACATCAGCAAAGTAGTGGGTTATCATGATTATTCCATGTGTATTAATCCTAACATCTCAATGAATCAAACCCATATTTATAGTTCAAAAACCTCTAAGCTATTGGGTGAATGGGATGATGCCATGTGGTGAAACGATGTTGCTCTGTGGCCCCAAGATGGTTTGTGCAAGTCAAGTAGTATATTAGAGTAGTAGGTGAGTGGGATGATTCCATATGGAAAAATATTGATTCAACATAAAAACAATAGTCAACATTTCATTTGAATCCTTGACATAGTAGTGGAAGTGTGAGGAAGAGGCATGTGATAAGCATTTATCCAATAATCAACCATGTCTTCCTAGTCTGATAGGTGTTAGACCTTGTTAGATTTCAAAAGTGTTAGTAATGTCAGCTCTTAGATCCAATTTGAGCCTAACATGTAAACACCTATCAACCCAAGATCCCATAGACATACATGCATAGACTAACACCATAGGTACTTGACCAATGAAAATCCCCCTAGGATTTGAACTCTTATCAGACCCTGAAGAACCTAAGTGTCAATGATGGCCCACCACATGGAGATGGCAGGACCTAAGTGAACAAGATACAATTAAGTAATGAGTGAAATAGTTAATGAAATAGCACCACATCATCATTCACCAAGCCTAAAATTTATATCCCATTTTATCATCAAGATCATCGTAAGCAAGATTTATAAAATCAATATGTGATGGCTTGAAAATCATAAGATTTCAAGATGAATGATTCAAGAGGACATTATAGTTGGCACAATGAATTGAAATAATCTTGAGTATATAAAATTTAATGATAATATATATAATGACATTAAATCCTTAATGAGACTAACACAAAGAGATCATAACTAGAACATATAGGAAAAAGAAGTGTCTTAATGACAAACATGGTGTGAAAGTTTTTAGGGAGTGTTATTGAAAGTAGAAGCAATGGAATTAGGCCAAAATATTCCAAGGTAGTAATTTCAAAATATTCATATCTTCATTCCTATACACAAAATCTTACAAATCAAGTTGTTATTATTGAGTGATTAAATATTAGTTTCTACATAACTAATGATAGAGTGTGTTGAGCTGACAAGTTTAGCCTCAAGGAAATCATCACCATGCCTCAAGGATGAAATCAGATTTATAATTACCTTTGGCCACCCATATTTGATTTACAATGAGATTATGTGTCTCAATTTTTTATATTCAATTTAATTCTCTCAACTATATTTATGATTATAATCAATGACCTGTGGGATTCCCATTTCCTATAAAAACCTAGGTCTTAGATTATAAAATGGTCAACATTTCTAAGCACAATTATGTTGCTAAAATTTGCCCTCTAGGATCCTATTTACTTCTTGAACCTTTCATTTTAATGAGAATTAAGTTCAACTCTCTATTGTTTTACATCTTGTGCACCTCTTATGGTTTGTTGAGCTTTGTCTATGGATAATTTTCATCCCTCTCATTATTGTCCATGCCCAATACCTTGTTTATAACTTGGATATTTTATTATATGTCATATTCTATGTGCATATAGGTTTATGCATACACTATCCATGGACCATTTTTCATCCCTCTTAGTGTTATAATGTATCTTGTACCTCCATGTGAATCACTCATGTAATTGAAGTGTTCATATTAGAGCCTATGTGATATTTTATTTTCCTCTACAATATGTAGTGTTTTATTTAAAGCTTGTAGAGTTTCTCTATCTAATCTTGGTGCATCACCATTTTATTTTCAACATCCTTTCTCCCTTTTTCCATAATAGATTTTATATTTAGGATTAACAATATATTTCTTTTCATCTCTTTTAGGCTTGTATGCCCATCCTAAATTAGATATATTTAGACTAGAAGTAAGTTGGCCTTCTCTAGAGGTTCTATTTAAGGAGTGAAAGAGTCCCACACCTTGGGGGATGATCCCATTATCTCATTAAACAAATTATTCTAATCCATCAAGTGCACGGTTTGAGTAATAATAGTTTCTAGCATGCCCTATGGGACTCCATAAAAAAATTTAGCTAAGAAATTGGTGTTATTCTTAGTCAGTAGAGTTGATGACACTCTATAGAGCACCTAATAACTCCAAATATTCTAGTTTTCAAAAGATAAACCTTTAATATATATGCCAAGATAGACAAAATCATATTCAAAAGGTATAAATGTTTATTTCATTGAGCTAAATGTACCCTATAGAAGAAGAAGATTTAGTATCCTCATCCCATGTTAGGAGAGCTATCAATTCAAGGCAATCTTCCCCAAGATCTCAATCTACCCCTCCTTTTGGTAGATTTACCCTACCTAGAGGAAGGATATTTCCTATTCCCTTCATGGCTTCCCAAAGAAACTAATTTTTTATTCCCTTTAATAGAGGTAGTCCTTTAGCTCTAGCTCAATATGATGACATTATAGTTTCAATACTTAAGAGATTATTATATTTTACTAGTGAGAATGCAACCACCCCTATAGAACACATATAGGATATTTATAAAATATGCTTATTCCATAATGTCACTAAATATAATGTAGAAGTTAGGCTACTCACCTCTTATTTAAAGGTAAAAAACCTCTAATGGTATAGGAGTTTGACACCTAACTCCATTCATAGCTAGGAGGAGCTAAGAGAAAAAATATGTAAATAATTTGAAGACAAGAGTAAGCACTTACCTTTGATGGAGTAGCTTACCACCATTAAAATATCCCCACATGAGCTAATGGTTGAATTTAATTTTAGATTCCAAATATTCTATGACAAAATTCCACCCTTGTTTAAGCCATCTCTAAATACTATGTTTTCATATTAAGGTCTCTAAATAGTGATATATTTATAATGGTCCAATCTATGGGAGGATTAGTAATCCTTGATGCATATGAAATTTATGTTAGGGATAAGAATTATCTAATTAAGGATGGAAAACTTTCTCTCAATCCTCCCATACCATTCTTTCTAGAGACACCAACCATTTAGCTTACTTCTAAACCTTCATTGTCACCTATCCCTATTATAGTCAACCCACCAACTACATCTGCCACTCTTAATGAATCAAATGAAGTTAAATACCTACTACAAAGTTTTTTGAATGACATAGTAGCCTTCAAGAG
This sequence comes from Torreya grandis, assembly GCA_037957365.1. Lineage (NCBI taxonomy): Eukaryota > Viridiplantae > Streptophyta > Pinopsida > Cupressales > Taxaceae > Torreya > Torreya grandis. The sequence continues at coordinate 226,117 of JARHVA010002180.1, read as the reverse complement.
GAAACATGCCTAAAATTATAGACCATACCAGATATTTAGTCAATCTTACCTACATACTAGGCCATCTTATCAAAGTAATGCACAATCCTAAGGCTAACTCACTTACTCTAGACTGCCTAATATGCAAAATGATAATACTGTTAGCACTTATAGATCCCTTCATCCTATTAAATAAAATATATCTCAAGATTATGAGTGGTGTTTTCCTTGCATTTAGCCACATAATAAATCTACTTATGTAAATAGAGTGATAAATCAAGATTTGATGGTGTTAAGTATATCATACCCTCAGGAGCAGCGAAAAGAATTAGCTTCATAGAGGGAATAAATGTGTGAAGAGTCCCAAACATAGGTATATGAATCCAATTTGGTAAATTGGAAAGATAATGACTTCATTAGAATAAATTAGAACCAAGTATGAGATGCAATCAATAGTCTATTGGCCTATAATATAAGGTTTAAAATAAGGATGATGGAGGGCAATAAATCTCCCTCAATAGGCCAAAATTATACTTCACAAGTTCCATGTGTATGCCATCCAAACACAAAAAACTAGCCTATTTAGAAGGATAATCAACCACAAACCAACCAACACACTAAAGAGGAAGTTGGTATCCCAAAGTTTTAGATGAAAGGGACTCAAATTCCATTTAACATAGTGGAACAAATGAAGAAAATAAGTTTGAACATGACTATGTGGGAGGATTTGTCCATTCCTTCTCAAAATAATTTGTTTTAGGAAGCATTGAAGAGATTTCATCCTCATGAACCAACAAAGGCCTTTGTAGCCATTTCCATAAGCTTGTATCAACCAAGGGAAGGAGAGTTTAACAAAAGTATCAAACCACGACAATTTTATATCCCCTTGATCATAAGTAAGCTATCATCCATGAATGTATGACTGATTTAGGTGCAATTAGCTCAATCATGCCCAAGAAAATTGTTGATATACTAGGTATAGAGTATACCCCAATTGCTAAATGAGTTATTTAACTAGAAATAATAATTTTCAAAACTATAGGGGTTATTAATGGCTTAAACCTAACCTTGCATGCATGCCATAGCCTCTCCCTTACGTAATACATATCTATTATATACCTACCTCCCTTTTTTACATTTTTATTTTAGGACACTTCACTACAAAAATGGGTGTTTACTTATCTTCTGTGTAATGTACCTAGATAGGGGAATAACTAGTAGAAATAGTAGTATGTAATAGTAATGCATTAGATGAATAATCCCACATGAATTAGAATAAGGAGTTGGGTAGATAAGGATAGTATAAATAAATGGGAAAAGGCCATTGTAATGCATCCAATAAATCATTTGTAATTGAGCATTGTTCTTAAGAAGGTATCCCCCTCAAAGTGGTTTGTGATACAAAGTTATTCCTTCCTCAAAAGGAATATAGTGTAATGTGAGTGTTTCAGATCAATATATGAACATTGTATTATCAATATGAGCTCTAGGTTCCTATCATTGGTATCAGATCACTTTCCTGGGCCAATTTTTTTTTCATTACCATAAAATTTGAGTTCATTATTTAGTTTTGTGAGGTTTGAAGTAATTTTAAATATTGTGAATTTGTAGATTTAGTTAATATTATAGTCAACAGTGAGTTGTTATTTGTGAGATATAGTTTTTTGAGTGATTATTCTTAATCTCAATGTGATATTTTATATGAAACATCAAAACCAAATCAAAATATTTTAGTTGTACGTAGTATCATAGATTGCATCTCAATTATATTATAGTCTATGGTATTCTAGTGCATTTAATGTATATAGCCTTAGATCACTAGTTTGAGTTTTGAACCCTGATCATTATCCTGATCTACCTCTATAGCACAGTCACTCCATCCACATTGTCTTAGCCATGATCTCATTTATGATGGTTTGGATCATCCCATCTTGCACAGCTTCATGATCTTCTCAGCCATTCTACATTACATCCATGATGTTTAGATGTGTTTTTTTCATTGACTTTTACATTAAACAGTCATCATGAGACATCCCATGAACCTAAGCTCTAATATCTTGCTCAATATGGCATGAATTGAACTAAACCCATCATATAATAGATTTATGAGTCAAACTTTTGTCTCTCTTACTTTTTAATCTAGTCTCTCTCATCTTGGAGTTACTTTGCCTTAGATTTATTCATGTATCAACCAACTTGACCTCTGCCTCACCTCTGTTATAGTCCATACTGCACTTCTTTATACACTCATATTATATTGACTCATCTACATTGGATTAGTGTTGAATCATCAAGATCTATAGTAATTACAGTCTATAGTATTATGGTGTATCTCATGTACAAGGGTTTGGATTTCTACTTTAATTTAAAGGTTGTGTATGTGATTTAAATTCACATTCAATGCATTTCTATTTGACTCTTTGAATCAAACTTCTCATAAATTTCATTGGCTTAGGAATTTGTCTATTTCAACATCAATTCACCTCTCAAATGACATCATCGCCATAACATCCTCCACCACTCTCTTCCAGTCAGATCTGAGAGATAGTGTGATCCATCTCCACTTTGTCATCCAACTCACTGCATTCCCAACCACTCCCAACTCTCCATTGATATATTTTCAATGGGTAATACCATTCACTATAAAACCCTATTTGAGCCACACTTTTCCTTCCTCATCTTTTACCACTACCTCCAAACTACCCATAGTTTTGTCATGAAAAGTTATATTTTTCTCTCTTCACTTCATGGTATCTTTTTTAGGTTTAGGTTGGTATTTTAGGTTTAGCTTTCATTTTTCTTATTGATTAGTGTTTAGATTATGATTTAGGTAATTTGATTTTATTTCTTAGTAGTAAATGGGTCAAATTCATAGGTATGATCATGTCAAGTTATTTAGTCTTTCATTATATGTCGTATGGCTCATGTGTTATTAAATATTTTTGTTATTTTGTTATAGTCATAGGTGTCAGTATTTTAAGACTTCTAGATCATAATTATTCCATCATTAATTTTTTTAGTCATATAAAATTTTCAAATTATAAGCTTGTGTGTGGCTTGGGACACCCAATTCATAGGACCCTCTTGCATGTTCTCATGACCCTTAAAACACCTTTTTGCTTATAACTGGTCATTCATAGACTTTTGAGACCTGATTCCAGCTCAACCAAGTTGCATTTATCATGCTAATTCCATCCCCAGGTCCTAATCCTATCTGACAAGATCACTAGGGTTGGACTATAATGTTATACCCTAGGGTTTCCCATTTTTATCACTCCTATCTAATCACATTTCAAGCCTAAATGGCCATTTCATTTCAATTCATATTCTTTATTATTTCAACCTAGCATGATTACATTTAGCCCATGACCAATAGATATCTATAAAATCCCATTCAAACTTCATTTATAAGGGGTTGTCAAATATTACAAAAGTAAGCAAGAATGCAATAAAAACCAATAAGGTAAATTTCCCTATTCTCTACATACAACCATCTAATACAGCTACCAACATATTCAAACCCTCACACCAGTCCCTAACCACCTCAATCACCCTTAGTTTAGAATTTTTGCATCCACATAACACTATTGCATAAAGCACATAAAGTGGGAGAACTACATATGTCTTGATCCCTATTTAGAGTATTGGTATATAGGTAGCATGCCCACACAAGGAGTGTGGATACATGTTCAATGCATATTACACACATTAACCCCCCCTCTTCTTCAAATTTTATTCAAGCACAATGAATGTATAGGGTTAAATATTAAATCATATCTACAAGGAGCTCTACCAACATTTAGGATTTGAAATTTCATACATAGGATCACACAAGGATAGTGGATAAAACATAGAAAAATTAGATCTTTGTGACCAGTTTAGACAATAATGATAGGACCTAGACTATAGCATAAGACCTCAAAGTGTCCTATTTTTTTTGCTCTTATCCTTTCACTAAATTAAAGCTAGATCCTGGTTCATGACACTATCCCAATCATACATAGCTAGTTTTAGCCTATGTCTGAGCTATCTCAATCTAGTTTTAAGCTAAGTTGCATTTCTCATTATTTATTACTATTTTTAGAAATGTTTAAAAGGCACAATAAATTGTAAAAATTAGTACTCTATTTATTCCAATATTATTTATTGATTTTTTTTCTAGACTCTTAACTAAATTATAAATAAGACTCTAATATTCCCAAAATAGTTAAATCATTTGTTGAACTTGATTTATTTCTTTTGTACACAAAAACCCTAGAAACCCTAGGGTAAATTCCTTGCTGATTTTTCCAATAATTTTATAATTTTTATTGCATATTTTAAATAAAAAATTCACATTAATTTTTAAAATTATATAGTAATTAAAAAAAAATCAATTTCTTCCAAACCCTAGTTGCATATACTAGGTCCCTTTAAATCAATTTTTTTTCCAATATTTTTTTTATTTATTACTTGAATATTAAAATTATAAATTTACATTAATTTTTAAAATACCTTAATAATTTAAAAAAAATGTCTTTTTTAAAAACCCTAGTTTCATATACTAGGTCCCTTATTTTTGAGGTATCACTTTACATGTTTGTGATCTTTGTATCCTTTTTATGCATTTTCTAGTTTGCTATTTTTAGGACATTACATTTCCTATATTTAGTACTTTTATTCCATACAAATTTTCTTATTATAAAATATTATAAAAAATTCATTCAATTTTTAATTTGTTTTCCTACTTTAACAATGGCTCAATACACCAGTTTTGATGAAATTAATAAAAGGGAACTTTAAGAACTCTTAACTAAACACCCTAACATTCAAGATGATATGATTAAAATACTACAAAAAGAGAAACAAAAAGAAAAAAATGGTCATTCCTATCAAACCATAGAGCAACCAATTAAAAATGACACTATGGGGGCAACTATGTTTCAATAACCCCCTATAGTAGCCCAACCTTCCTCTATGCCACCACCAGTTACAACTAGTACATCTTTGTCTCTTGATGTGACATCCCTTATGTAAGAGATAAAATCTCTTCAATCCAAGGTGTTACATCTTGAGCAAAGTGTTTCTAAACCAACGTAGGATTTTGATTCTTTTGCTTTACTTCATACACCATTGGCACATCATATTACTTCTAAACCCTTGCCAACAAGTTTTGTTCAACCCAAGCTCACTCTATATGATGTTAAGGGTGATCTAGAGACACACTTGAGATATTTTCATGTAGCATCCTAGGGATACATTCCAAATGATTGGATACTAACCAAGATATTTCATGGATTCTAAAATATTATGCTTTACAATGGTTTTAGAGTCTATCAAATCAATTGGTCAATGCATTCAAACCTTTAGCTAACATGGTCATAGCTCATTTCAGCATTAACACTGGTGATAAGGATTCCTATGCCCAAGTTTCATAATAAAAATAAAGGTCAAATGAGCATCTCATAGATTATGTTCTTTGATATAAGACTATTTTGGCTAAGATGACTATCCCCATAGCTGATCAAGAGCTACAAGATCTCTTCAAATAGAGTCTTCTACCAGCTTTGTATGAGTCAATAATGTTCAAAATATTCTCTTCCTTCATTGAGTTATGTCATACACTAAATTAAAGGGAAGTCAAACTAATTTCAATGGTCAAACTCAAATATGCGAGCATATGTGAAACAAAAAATAAGAGTGAAAACAAAGTCCCATACAAAGTAATGATAACAAGAGTCAAAATCAGCCTATAGTTAATGCAGTTTTAGAGCCCCCTTAGTGAGTGGTTTTATCAATAACTCTTTGGAAAAATTTTACCAATCTACCAGTATTTCTAGCCAGAGTCTTAAAATAATTATTGGAATGTAACATCATATCTCTCCCTCTTATTTAGGAAGTTGATCCAATAAAGCCTCTTCCACAAGGATATGATCAAAATGAGTTTTGCAATTTTCATAGGGTACCAGACCACACAATAAATAGATGCATCAATTTAAAACACAATATATAGGACTTGATAGATGGCAATGTTATTGATTTTGACACTCTAGTTAAGCCTCATTAGGCAAAGCAAACATAGGACAAAGATTTGAAAATCTTATCAAATTCTTTCCCACAACATTCTTAATAAGAGATAGGGGATACATCAAGTATTCACCATGCATATCATGCATATCCTCCACTAGTTACATATCAAGCACCTTTAGTTGAGTCACATCCTTTGAGAAACATGATTAATGTGTATAATTATAGAGTTCTAGCTAGACATTCCATCTCCTTCTCAAAGTAGGAGATAGTTGAGGATGATTCAAATTACCATGTACTCTTTATCAGAGCTTACATTAATTATCATCCCATTCATAGTGTTCTCATAGACAATGGATCTAGTGTGAAAATGTGCACTATGACATTGGTACAACATTTAGGATATTTAGAGAAAAATATTACCCTGATGGACACAATTATTAGTGGATTTAGTGGTCACATATAGAGTTCATTAGGTGAGATTATAATTCCTCTACAGGTTGGTGTAACATATATGGCCACACTATTTACTATTGTTTCCAGTGTAGGAGTTTTCGATATGTTACTTGGCTAACCATGGATTTAAAAACTTTGAGTAGTAATTTCTATAGTTCATAGATGAATGAAATTCATTCATGTTAATCAGGTTGTTATAGTTGGTAGAGTTACATATAAATTACCACTCCCCACTTTAGAGCCATCTACTACTCTAAAATCACTAGTTTCATATTCTTCACAAGTTATAGTTCTTTCTTCAATTTAAATTCATACACAGTTGAGGCCTTCATCATTATCACAGAGAGTTCATACACTTCCATGGAAGCCTATTTTAGAGAAACAATAGTTTTAGGACTATAGATAGTTTTTAGCTACAATGTTCACACCCAAGGTAGTATAATTAAGTTCTCATGCCCCTAATCATAAAACACATTATTAGAGAGGTTATCCTTCTACCAGATGGGTCCCTAAGATCCATATAGTTGCATCTACTTCTCAAAGTTACAAGGGGGGCCAAAATTAGTTTCCACTATAGATATTTTAGAGCATTTAAAACATACACAACTTTTAGAGCCACAATCTTATCCATTCCATCATGCTTCATGATCATGAATTATCCCTTTCCTTGATAAAAGACACCATGATAGGGAGTCTCTCATGAGACTCATCAATTAGTATCATTTCTTCCTAGTCTTTCTTATACATAGTCTTCCAATGCTTGATTGTAAATAGCTTCTTTTCACTTTTTTATACATTGTATTTTTATGATTGATTGTACATATCTTATTTAAAAATACCAAAAACATCCAAATATATCAAAAATATAAAAACATTCAAATAACTTACAATACCAAAAACATTTCAATTGTATGCATTATCCATGCTTTACATTTCTACTACCATGTTAGACTTACATTTTCTTGTTCTATGCTATTGTATGTTGATTTATCTACATTACCATGCTTCACTTGATCCTCTTTGAGTGTGTACAGTGACATCCAGATCCTTGATTGCTTCACTCTACCCATTTAGGGGGTATCTTACTTATACAATCAATACATACATTGATATATTTACCCACTTGGGGCATCTTCTACATGACTACACCATCCAAGTTATGTCATTTCTACACCACACACACTAGTTCTCATGTTGATGTAAATTACTTACTACATTACATAGATTAATCTATCAACATTCATTAGTATATAGAATTTGTGTATTTATTAGCATATACCTAGTCTTGTACTCCATGTCTTACATACTTTCACTTCTTTCTTTGATTAGTTAGATGTGATTTTATTTACAATGTATTACATGATTTTATTCCTTGCTTTGCATATCTATATGTGATTGTATTTCTTAGTTCTTATTTTGCCTCTTGTATGTGCCTTAGGACATTTACCAATGTCCTTTTCCTATCCTCTTTTATGTGATTATGGCCCTTATGCCAACCTTGCTTGTTTTCAATTATATGTGTATGTGAAATTTGAACATGCCTTATATGATTACTTTCTAGTTTGAGTGACATTGCCCATGTCCCTTGTTTGTTTGGCCCTTGGCCCATCTTTTATGCTTCTTACTTCTTGCCTTGTGTGCTTGTTGCTTGTTTGCTTCTTAATTATTTGTAATTCCATGATCTACATCATGCATTTTTTTTCTATCTTGGATGCCATGATATAAATCATGCTTTATCCCTCTTTGAAAAATAACAACTAAAATTTTAAGTTTCAATTCAGTACATTTCACATGCTATTACATTGTTATATCTATCTAGGCATACCCCTATCGATCTAATAATCTCTAATAAAAACCATACTATATCTTGAGACATCATTTTGATTATCATTTACATATCATGTATTTTGTAGCATAACACACTTGTAGGGATATTTATTTTGAGGGTATTCATTGTAGGGTCTTCATTCCTAATCTCAAAAAAGGGGACAATAAATAGGGGTTTTGCCATAGAGATTATATTTCTTATCGATTGAAAATTAGTTTTTATAACACTTAGAACAATAACCAGAGGTCAAACCAAGTAGAATAGACTAAAAAGATAGTGATGATTATAGAATAGTCATTATATTCAATAAAGGACAACAATTCTAGACATAGATAACAATGATAGATATCAGGGTGTCTTATTTTTGGTGTTCATTCTAAATAGCCAAAAAACTAGATTTTATAGAAATAAATAAAAATGTTAGCTTATTTACAATTTTGTCACATACATATTAGTTTAGATTCAATAGTTTTAGTAAAAATTTTCTCAAAGAATCTAGATATAGGGGAATCATGCATGGCATAATGTATTTCACTTCTAGTTTTAGATTGGGTAGTTGGTATAACTTCCAGATCATAATCCATGTTACAAACACTAGTGATTGGGGGTAATGTGCATGGCACATTGGTCTTATTTTCTTTTTGAGTTCAATATATTACCAAAGAATTCTCAAAAATTGCATGCCTTATTCCAACTATAGGTGGTTGGCATCATTTTGGAGTGGATTTAATATAAGCCTAACCTCTAATTCCCAAATGGCTTCCACATAAGCCTAGTTTCCAGTTTCATAGTGGATTTCATACAAGCCTAATTTCCTCCTTCTAGAGTTGAAAATATTGGCCTAGTTTCTAATACACATTTGGCTCTCCATGTGAAATTGTTAGATTATAGATCATTCATGGGCTTCAGGAGCCATCTCATATAACACACATTCATACTAGTATCAATTTATAGCTTCACTTAGTGGGAAATAATGGAGCCAAAGGGCCATATTTTTCATTCTTGAGCCACCTATTCAGAGGGATTGGAAACATAATCCAAATATTGATTAACACATGTATGATTACATAGCTTCACTTAGTGGGTGATGATGGAGCCAAAGGGCCAGCATTGCATTTACATTCTTGACCCACTCTTGGGGAATTGATCACTTAGCTTCATTCATGATAGTACTCTTGGTATAACACCTACCTAGAATTAATCAATAAAACAACATGTTTTATACTAGTTCACATACCTGGTGAGGTGTATTCATTATTTTTTCTTCTTCTCTCTCTCTTACCCAGATTTTATATGTCCTTATTTTTTGCTTTCCTTTTTCCTTCTTCTCTCTAATAATAATTGATCTACTCTTTATTTTCTCTTAAAAATTTACATTTCATAATGTGACCTCTCTATTCACACTCAGAATCACATAGGTTCATGAGCTTCACCCTCATAGCTAAGTTTAGGTAGACTTTCTACTTTCCTTTATCTTAGTATTTTGCTTTGTTGTATCACTAGAATAAAGGGGGGGTGGATGTATTCATATAAAAGGTCAAAATTGGTAGCTTGAGTGTGGCTTGTGAACTCAATCCATAAGACCCTCTTGCATTCTCTCATGAGCCTTCCAAACACCCTTTTGATTATAAATAGTCATCTATAGACTTCTGAGACCTTATTATAGATTTCTAGGTTGCATTTCCTATGCTAATTTCATCCCCCCAAGTCTCTAGATTGTAGAAAAAGATTTTTGTGGATGAATTATAGCATCAAAACCTAGGGTATCCCATTTCCAATACTCCTATCTAATCACATTTTGAGCCCAAATGACCATTTCCTTTCGATTCCTATTCTTCATTATGTCAGCCTAGTGTGAATACATTTAACCCATGACCAATAAATAACTATAAAATACCATTAAATTTTCATTTATAAGGGGTTGTAAAATATTTAAAAATCAAGCAAGAATACAAGCAAAACCAATGAGGCAAATTTCCCTATTCTCTACATACAACCATCCAATAAAACTATAAACATATTCAAACCCTCACACTAGTCCCTAGTTAACTCAAGCACTCTCAATTTGTAATTTTTTCATCCACATAATACTATTACATAAATCACATCAAGTGGCAGAACTACATATGGCTTGATCCATCTTCAATTGGTATGTAGGTAGCATGCCCACACAACAAGTGTGGATATAGGTTCAATGCATCTTACACACACTAACCCCCCCTCTTACTCAAGTTTTATTCAAGTATAATTAAGGTCTATGGTTTGTGATTAAATCAGATCTACAAGGAGATCCATTAACATTTAATATTTGAAATTTCATAGGCAGGCTCACATAAGGACAATAGACAAAACCCAAAAATCTTAGATCTCTTTGACTAATTTAGATATTAATGGTAGGACCTATATTATAGCACTAAACCTCAAAGAGTATTATTTTTAGTGTTATTATCCTTTCATCAAATGAAATCTAGATCCTAGTTCACAACATTATCCCAGTCCTATAAAGCTAGTTTCAGCATCTATCTTAGCTATCTTAGTCTAGTTTTAAGCTAAGTTTCATTTCTCCTTATTTATTGCCATTTTTAAAAAAGTTTAAAAGACACAATAAATTATAAAAATTAGTACTATAATTATTAAAATATTATTTACTAATTTATTTATTTCAAACCCTTAACTAAATTAAGAATAAGACTCTAATATTCCCAAAATATTTAAATTAATTTTAAATAGTCCATGTTATTTTTTATCATTGTCTTAGGTATTAATGGTTTTAAGTTTTCTATGAGTCTAAATTAATTTATAGTGGTGTTTTAGGGATTCCTAGTATTTAATTTATGTCTTTGAGTTTATGGTTATGTGATAATTTTAAATCATTGTTCATTATATTTTTCATGTAGTCATCTTATGAGTGTCAAAAAATCAAAATATTGGTTGTATTATAAAGGATGCAATTTTGGTTGAAGTTGACATCTATTTAATTGTAATCATGAGGACTCCTATTTTATCTTGAGGTAATTTCATTGTGGCTTTGAATAAAATTCATAAAATGGGGACCATACAAGAATATCAAGTAACATTTGAAGCACTTGCCAACTAGACTATAGATTCTGTTATGCCTTCTTCCAATGTTTCTTCATCAGTGGTCTTAATGGTATAATTTGACATCAAGTTGAATTATTCAGTCCTCACATAATGATGGAAGTTGTGGGCATATCTAATCTCTCTAAATATTGCATCAACTAGCAATTTATCCACATAACATCCCCTCTCTAGATTGTAAAAGTATTGGAGCATGCATATGTAGCACCTGAGTTAGCAATAAAAGTGCTCCAATAGGCCCTATTTAAGTCTGAGCTAATATCACAAGCATTAGATAAAGCACCATAAGAGTTAAATAAGGTACTTGGAGATCCCAAAAAAGCACATAAATTTCTTGAGTAGGTCATTAATGAACCCATTCTAATAACCACCATGATCAAATAGGCCTTTGATGAACCCAAGCCAACAATCATAGATCTAAAGTAAGAAACTAAGTCTTTAAATCCCTCAAATAAAAATACTAAGGGGGATAGCATGTATCCACACTTCATTCATTATGATGACTATTTTGAGCACCCTTACTCTCACTTTGAGGATATGGTCATCATGGTTCAAATTGCAATTTAACCTTTAGTTATAGTGCTCATTTTCACCTTGTTGATGTACACATTCATATCTAAGCATAGGCACAAGAAGTGGCAGCAAAAAAGGACACATAAACATGCCTCTATCTGGTCTTCAACATATGTATGTTCTGACATTCATTTGGTCATCCTCTTATTTATTATCATTTTTCAAGGTTAAAACATATTTATAGGGGATGGAATGTATTGTACCTAGATAGGGGAATAACTAGTAGAAATAGTAGCATGTAATAGTAATTCATTAGATGAATAATCCCACATGAATTAAAATAAGGAGTTGGGTATATTAGGATAGTAAAAATAAATGGGCAAAGGCTATTGTAATGCACCCAAGAAATAATTTATAATTGAGCATTACTCTTAAAGAGGTATCCCCCTCAAAGTGGTCTTTGATATGGAGTTGTTCCTTCCAAAAAAGGAATATGGTGTAATGTGAGTGTTTTAGATCAATATATGCACATTTTATTATCATAAATTAGAGTGGTGTTTTCCTTGAATTCAACCACATAATAAATCTAAATGTGTAAATGGAGTGTTAAATCAAGCTTTGATGGTACAAAGTATATCATACCCTTAAGAGTAGACAAAATAATCATCTTCATATAGGGAAGAAGTGCATGAAGAGGCCCAAAAATAGGTATATGAATCCACTTTGGTAAATTGGAAAGAGAATGACTTCATCGGCATAAATTAGAACCAAGTACTAGATGCAATAAATAATCTAGTGGCCTATAATACAAGGTTTAAAATAAGGGTGATGGAGGGCAAGATATCTCCCTCAATAGGAAAAACTTCTACTTCACAAGTTCCATGTGAATTTTACAAATAAAAAGTGACTCTTGTGCCATCTAAACACAAAATAATTAGCCTATTCAAAAGAATAATCAACCACAAACTAGTCAAGACACTAAAGAGAAAGCTATTATCTCAAAGTTTTAGATGAAAGGGACTCAAATTCCATTCAACATAGTGGAATAAATGAATAAAATAATATTTAACATGACTATGTGGGAGGCTTTGTCCATTCTTTCTCAAGATAAATATTTTAGGAAGCATTAAAGAGCTTTCATCCTCATGAACCAACAAAGGCCTTGCTAGCCATTTCCACAAGCTTGTGTCAACCAAAGGAAGGAGAGGTTAACAAAAGTAGAAAACCACCATAATTTCATATCTATTTCATCATAATTAAGAATATCATCCATAAATTTATGATTGATTCAAGTGCAAGTAGTTCAGTCATGCCCAAGAAAATTATTGATATACTAGGTATAGAGTATAACCCAATTTCAAAATGAGTTATTTAATTAAAAGTAATAACTATCAAAACTATAGGGGTTATTAATGGATTAAACCTAACCTTGCATGCATGTCATAGCATCTCCATTACCCAAGACATATCTATTATAGACCTACCTCCCTTTTTTCCATTTGTATTTTAGGAGACTTCACTACAAAAATGGGTGGTTACTTATCTTCTTATTAGTGACACATGTTGCTAAGGATTATATGTATAACCAAGGTGACTATCAAGGATAAGACCATTTTTAGGGATCATATAGATCCATAATCACCCAATCCCATTAACATGAACTATACATTACATGGATTTGAAGAAATTTTAGTCCTACATGGGACTACCACACCTTTAGAGGAAATCCTAGATGTAGCACTAGATGACTGAGCTAATGATCATAATTAATTTGATCCATATGATTATATGGAGGAAATAAGACTAAAAATTACTACATATTTGAGGATGATTCTATTATGCCAAACCTCATAAAAACTCAAGAAGACCTTGAATCAACATGGAAGCTATATTTTGATGGCTGTAGAAGCATACATGGTGTAGGTGTAGGCATTATGATGATCTCTCATAAAATTAGGAGAAATAATTTCATGCATTCAAGTTGTAATTTAATTGTACCAACAAGATGGATGAATATGAGGCATTGATCCAAGGCCTCTAATTATCATAAAAGAATGGAATTAAGATGTTTCAAGTGTTTAAGTATAGAGAATTAATTATAAATTAGGTGAGAACCCAAATTGCATCGAAAAACATCCTATTAATGGCTTATAAACATAGAGTCTGGGACCTCACTAAAATTTTATATGCTTTCAACATACAAGTTATGCCAAGGAAGCAAAATGTTTATGTAGATAAGCTTTCCATAAAAGTCTCTTAATACAACCTCCCTATTGATGTTATGAGAGATCCAGGATATCTTGTCAATCTTATAGTTAGACCTGTAGTGCTTGATAATGATACTAATTAGAAAGTGTTTGAAAATGATGAGTAGATCATCAATTTTCTATAAGAGGAGGTGGATTTATTTGAAAAAAACTAGTTAGGGTTGAAAACATAGTATGAGGACCAAATAATATAAGTAAAAAGAAACAAGCTACCTAAAGGATTGGTCATGCTATAAAACATCATCAACTTTGATGATCAGTTGAAAGGTGAGAAGAGGAATAAGGAAATAAAGAAGGATAATTGTGAGAAAATGGTCATTTCCAATGAAAACATCTTGAGAGATATAAAAATATGAACTGAACCTAAAAAGGAAGGGTTTATTCAACTTTGTAGGAACTATTATGATATATTTTCATGGATTTACCAATGTTTCCAAATATAATCTAGACCCAGCCTTAGCCCAACATATAATTGAGCTAGACCCTGATGCCAAATCTATTACCTAGAAATAAAGGCCTACAATACCCAAATTATAACCACTAATGAAGAAGGAATTGGTTGAACTCATTGAAGCTAAAATCATCTTCCTAGTTAAACACTCCTCTTGGATAGCCAATTTAGTCATGGTGAGAAAGAAAAATGGATAGATCATATTGTGCATGGATTTTAGGAACCTAAATAGAGCATCCATCAAGGATCACTATCCCCTTCCACCATTGGAGTATATCCTCTAAACAGTGGTAGAGCCTAAAAAATTTTGACTTCTTGATGGCTACTTGGGCTATAATCAGATATTGGTGTAGGAGTTTGATTAGTTTAAGATAGCCTTTACCACCAAATGGGGTACACATGCTTATAAAAATATGCCTTTTGGATTGATCAACATTGGTTAGACCTTATAAAGAGCTATTGACATGGAATTTAAGGGTCTAATAAATGATATGATACTGGTTTACCTTGATGATATCACTATTTTCCCCAAATGTGCAACTAATCACTTGGATTATTTGAAACTAATATTTGATAGATTTAGAAAGTTTGGGGTATATTTAAACCCAAATAAGTTTGTATTTAATGTACATGAAGGTTAATTATTGGGGAACATTGTTTATAAGGATGGATTGGCCATTGACCTAGAAAGAGTTGAAGCCATTAGGTCCCTTTCTCTACGAAGCAACAAGAAAAGACTAAGGATTTTTGGGAAATATAAACTTTGTGAGAAGGTTTATACTAAACTTTTCTTCATTGGTCAATCCACTTACCTCTATGCTCAATAAGAGTGAAAATTTCATTTGGAAAAGTTAACATAAGGAAAAGTTTGAAGTAATAAAAATAGCAATATCTCAAGCCCCCACACTTGCCAATCTATGTTATGACAATGATTTTATCCTTTATGATTTTGGAGGAGATGAAAACATCACAACAATATTATTACCAAAAAATAGTGACAAAATGGAGTATATTATTGAGTCCTTCACTGAAGTGCTTAAAGATTATTAATTAAGATGTATCTTCATGGAAAAACAAGTGTTGGCTATCATTAGAGTATTGAATAAATTCAAACACATGCTCTCTAATAACAAGATTCAATTAATGGTCTCACATCTAAGCATGAAAGAGTTTCTATTAAGTAGAGATATCAATGAAAAAAGAGTTGGTTAGATCACCAACATGATGTATTATGATATTAACATCAAAATCACTAAGATTATAAGGGGAAAATATTGTGAAAATATTTATCAATTGACTTATAAGATAAAGGTAAAATAATCCTTATGATACAAGAAGAACAACTAGCTAATCAGGGTCCTCTTAGTTGTTGTACTTAGAGCATGAAGGCATTTTTATAGTTAGGTGAGTATCCAAAAGGGCTTGAAAAATATAAAATAAGACATTTCAAGTTAAAATATACTCCCTATGTGCTTGTCAATGATGTGTTTATAAAATACCGCAATGGAGTTCTTTTAAGATGTATATAACAAAATTAGATTGAAAATATCCTTCAAGAGTTCCATGATGGATTTTCAAGAGGAAAATATTCACCCAAAACCACTATTTTAAGATAATGAGAGCCAATTATTATTGGCCAAGCTTGTTCAAAGATTCTTATAGATGGGTGAGAAGCTATAGGATATGTGCCTTCTTCAAAGGTAAATAGAGGATATCAAATCTTCTGCTTCATCCAATCTAATGTGATCACCCCTTCTCTTAGTGGGGTCTGAATTTCATTAGAATGATCAAACATCCTTTAAGTGTAAGGCACAAGTGGATTCTAATTATCATAGACTAATTTACAAGATGGACATAAGTGGTAGTACTCAAGGAGGTAAATGAAACATCCATATTGGATTTCTATAATGGAATTATGACTAAACTTAGTATTCCAACCACCATAATTTCTAAAAATGCTTTGGTTTTTTTTGAAACAAAAATTAGTGAATGGGAAGTCCAACACAACATATATTTGATCACATCCTCAAATTATTACCCTCAAGGTAATAGATTGGTTGAGTCAACCACTAGAAACCTAATCCACATCATGAAATGAAACATGGAGGACAATCAGTGATTTTGGAATGCACAACTCAAAACAACCCTTTAGTTAGATAGAATAATGCTAGAAATAGAAATAAGTAATTATCACTTCATGTTGGTTATGTAACAGAGTACATGATGTCTATGTCACTTGAATTTGCTTTACTAGAGATTTCACACCTACTGGAGATAATTGAAAATGATCCTATGAAGGTAAGGTTAGATGAACTAATAGAGTTACAAGAGATTAGAGGGTAAGCAATGCATACCTTGGAGCTTCAAAAAACTCAAATGAAAAAAACTTTTGATAATAAGGATACTACTAGAAGTTTCAAATAAGGAGACTGTGTGCTCAAAGGGGATGTGGATAGAGCAAAATATGGGAAACACATAAATCTTAATGTAAGATGAGTGGTCCTTATGTCATTAAAGGCTGAAAATAGGCCAATGCCTTTCAATTGTCAAGGTTGAATGGAGAAGAATTATTGATCCTAGTTAATGGGATCCATTTAAATTAGTGCTCTTGACATGATTTTTAATTTGTATATAGTATTTTAGCTACATTTTATTTCCTCTAAGTGTTATGGCACAGTAGCTTAGTTTTTTTCTTTCCCTAAGTGATTTTGCACATTTGTTTTATTCCTTGCTTTCTCTTTTTATTGAGAGGAGGATCTCTATTTTTTTTATTCAATATTAGGTCATGCAAGTTACAGTAGGGTTATTTTCTCAGAATCAAGAATTCTAAAAGTTTTTATGACTCCATGCCCAATGGATTACTTCAGAAAGATACTTGATTCCTACTTAGCAGTTAAATAACCCATATAGGTCACCAAGAATGTTGACCATTTATAATCACCATGGGGAGGACACATCTAATTCAATTTAAGGCTTTAGATCATTCATAGGTTCTTAAAGTTCAATACATTCAAGTGCAATAAAATGAATATGAGGCTAGGCCTAGATGAGTTTTAACACTTAGATATTTTGAGGAGGTTCTTGAACATGTAGTCATCTTCCCAACCTCATTTTCATCCTTATTAGTGAACACATAACACTCCCTAATCTCATAGGGGTTGAGAAGAAAAATATTTTTTATACTTAGCCAATTTTTCAAAAGTTACTCAATGGATCTCCATGTTAACAAAGTAATGAGTTTGTGGGATGGTTCCATGTGTCTTAATATTTCCATCCCAATGACCTATAACCATCCATATAGTTTAAAACCCTTTAGGCTAGTAGGTTATTAGAATAATGCCATGTGGTAAAACCTTGCTACTTAATAACCCTAGGTTGGTCTATACAATCTAAACAATATATCAGAGTAGTGGGTGAGTAGGTTGATTCTATGTGGTGAAATATTGCTTTACTATATAAGGAATAGTCAACATCCCACTAAAATCCTTGGCCTAGAAATGAAAGTGTGAGAAAGAGATATGTGACAAGTGTCCACCCAAGAACCAATCATGACTTCTTAGTCTAACAGGTATCAGAACTTATCAAATTCTATAAGTGTTAGTAATGTTAGCTCCTAAATCCAATTTGAGCCTGATATGTGGACACCTATCATCTTGAGCTCCCCTAGATTTACATGCATATACTAATACCATAGGTACTTGACCAATGAAAATCCTCTCGATATCTTACCTCCTATCAAATCTTGAGGAACCTAAGCACCAATGATGGCCCACCACATAGAGGTGGCATGCCCTAAGTGTATAAACCATAGTCAACTAACAAAGGAAGTAGAAAATGAAATAAAACCACTTCATTCACTAAGCCTAAAATTGACATCCTATTCAACCATCAATATCATCATAAGTAATATTTGTTTAATAAAAATATGGTGGCTTAAGAATAGTGGGATTGTGAGATGAATGACTCAAGAGGATGATGTAGTTAGCACAATGAATTAATCTAAGCTTGATTCTATAAAATTTAATGCTAATATAACTAGTAGCATTAAAGTGTGAGTAATACTAGAACAATGAGATCATAACTAGAACATATAGGATAAATAAGTGTCTTAATGATAAGTATGGTTTGAAAGTATCTAGTGAGTAGCATTAAAAGTAGAATTAGGCCAAAATCTTCCAAGGTAGTAATTACAAAATATTTAAAGATGCATTATTGCACATGAAAGCTTATAAATTGATTTATGGCTATTGAGTGATTAAATATTGGTTTCTATAAAACCAATGAGAGTGTGTGTTGAGCTAAAAAATTTAGACTTGAGGCAATCATCATCATGTCTTAAGGATGTGATCAGAGTTTTGATTACCTTTGGCCACCACTATTTAATTTATAAAAAGATTATGTATCTTGATTTCTGATATTCAATTTAATTCTCTTAGCTATGTTTTTTATTTTAATCAATGACCCATGGGCTTCGTATGTATTATAAAATCATAGGTCTTATATTGTAAAATGGTCGCCATTTATAGGCATAATAATACTTCCAAAATTTTCCATCTACGAGACTGTTTACCACTTGAACCTTGTATTTTAATGAGAATTAAGTTCTCCTCTCTATTGATCTACATCCTCTGCACCTCCCATGGTTTGTTTATCTTTGTGTGTGGATAATTTTTGTCCCTCTCACTTTTGTCCATTCCTAGCACCTTATGAAAAACTTGGCTCTTATATTGTAGGTCATATTATGTGTGTATATAGATCTAGGTAAACACCATCCATGGATCATATGTCATCCCTCTTAGTGATTATTGTGTCTTGCTCCTCCATGTGAATCACTTATACAATTGAAGTGTTCATATCAGAGCCTATGTGATATTTTTGTTATCCTATGAAATATATAATGTGTTATTTAAATCTTGTAGAGTCTCTTTATCTAATATTATTACATCACCATTTTTTATCATCATTTATCCCTTTTAGCACATCAAATTTTATATTTAGTATTATCAGTAGATTTCCTTTCATCTCTTTTTGGCTTGCATGTTGATCCTAAATTGGATGCATTTAGATAAGAAGTAAGATAACCTTCTCTAGAGGTTTATCCTAAGGAGTGAAAGAGTCCCACACCTTTAGTATGGTAAATTCTAAGAGCCTATATCCTAAAATCCCTTATATTCATTTAATCAAATCTAATTCATAGCCTTGGAGAATTGGTAAATTTTGAAGGTTTTTAATTCATTTTTTAGGTTTTATATGAAACCATTTAGTTGTATTGAAGGTATCCACTAAAATTCTATAAAAAATGGCTTGCATAAATATCTCTGCCAAATGACTCAACCAAAAGGCTATGCCAAATGGCTCTATTGAATGGATGTGTCAATTGTCTATACTGATGGCTATGCCAAATAGCTCTATCGATGACTATGCCAACTAGCTCTATCAAATGAATCTTCCAAATGGTTGTGCTGAATGACTGAACCAAATGGATCTACCAAGAAGTTATGCTAAATGGCTATGTCAAACAGCTACACTGGAAGGGTTTGGGAATACATTCCTTGATTTTTTTTGTTTTACTTTCTTCTTCCCATTCCCTTAATATTTAACCCTAGTTAATGTTCTTGAAATTCCATTTAGCACTATCATTTGGTCTATCATTTAGTAGTGTCATTCAAAAATACCATTCAACACTTTCATTTGGTAATATCAAGATTCAAATGTGTTTTCATTTTACATTATCATTCAATTCCTCTGATCTACACTATTAGAATTCATTATTCAGTGTCACCATTTAGTTCCTTGGTTTGGGTTCTACTAGTTACCTTGTTTTTTTAATTAAACTATATTCTAAGATAATGTAATAATTTTTTGGTGAGATGAACCTAAAACTAATTTACATTCCTAACATTTTGGCACTCTGATCCCATCTGTCAACCCTAGAAATTTTACAAAACCAAAATACAAAAATTATAATATTCATGAATTAATGAATGTTGATCACTAAAATTTACCTTGACCTTTAGATACAATCCCATTATCTCACTAAACCAATTCTTCAAATTTAGTGGGTGGGTAGTTCAAGTGATAACAACTAGCAACCAATTTTACATAAAACATTTTTATTCCAAATTAATGACATAGAGGAGTCTTTTAATTATTTTTCTCTAGGAGGGTTATTTTAAGTCATAAATAATGTTTAAATCTTAAGTAATTAAATAATCTCATTAATTCCCTAACACAAGCCTAATCTTATTTATCCATTTCATGGTAATTTTCACACAAATCAAATGTGAAGTGAAATAATCACTAAGAAACAATCAAATAATTTATTAGGAGAACCTAACAATATCAATTCAAAATTATTATAAACTTATGGGATTACAACATATTGTTAACTATGCTAATAAAAAAATTATATGGTATACTAAACATCAAAATTCAAGAAAAATTCAAGGAAAACTACTCACATAATTAATAATCACATATCACAATTATCTCTAACACAAGAACTAAACATGGAATTGTGTGTGTGTGTGTGTGTGTGTGTGTGTGTGTGTGTGTGTGTGTGTGTGTGTGTGTGTGTGTGTGTGTGTGTGTGTGTGTGTGACATGCTCTCAATATGTTCTATAGATTCCCTTTGCTAACATATGCTACCCTCTCTTCAGTGATACTCTCTATCTTATTTATCTCTAAGGGACATGATTTCCATACATCAAGATGTTTTATAGATTCCCTTTGATGACATATACTACCCTCTCTTCAATGATACTCTCCATCTTATTTATCTCTAAGGGACAAGATTTACCTACTATCCATATTAGCTAAAAATGGTCTTTAGTCTGAGCTTAGGACATAATATCAATAATACTTAAAATATATATATATCAAGTAAACTGTTGTAATATAATTGAATTGAAAGAAACCATAGATGGATTTTAAAACATAAAAACATAATATATTCTAATTTATGAAAAACTCCTAGTCATATTAAAATCTATGATCAATTTAGGTAGCATACCTTGTGTGGATCAAAATCCATATTTTTTTATTTTTGAGTAGTCCATTTTGGCTCTGGGCTCGCTCTACTATTGGTAGTTCCTTGGCACCCTCTAGTGGTCCCCCTTTTTAGCCTCTTCTTTTATCAAGGCCCATTATTAAAAATTTTCCTAAGTAACAACCCCCATATGCTTCTTCCACATGGTATCCTAACACTTACCTAGCTCAATGAAGCTCTCTTTTCACTCTAGTGGAGTGTCACCTTGACATGTGGTACCCTCACACTCATTTTTGGAAAGGGATTCCCTATTCCCTTCGGTAGAGCACAAGCTCAACACTTGGCATCCCCATGCTTATCCATAAGTGGTTTTGATATGTCAAACTTTGGAGCTATGTCATTGGTTGAGGGAAGTAATAGGGAACCCACCATCCTATCTCAACAAATAAGAGATAGGCCCTTCTATGTGGTACCATTTCACTTCTCCTAAGTGTAGTGGTCATAACAAAATAGTGTAGCCCCACCATATCTAGGATCTGAATGATAACTATACTCATGAAATCAAGACCTTATTTTAGCTACAATGACATCATCATGAGTGTGAGTGATGGAATCTCTAGGTGTCACCCATGTAATGTGTTGTATCACCTATATATTCTAGGCTCATTCCTTGGAGTGCAAATATCTTGGATTTGCTATCTTTTAGATTTTGTACATAGTTGTATGGTAATAGACTAGGAATAGTAACAATTAGGATTCTTATATTAGAAACCTTAATAGGTGTACCTCATAGGTGTGGTTGGATACTTTGTATGTTCCTTTGTTTCCTTCTATTTTTAGTTCTCCATATACAATGAAGAGGATGTGGTGTTCTGTGTTATTTTGAGTGTAAATTATCTCTATTTTCTATCTCTTTTCTTCTACTTATATAGTGTGAAAATTTTCTTTCTTGCAGACCTTAATTCATGCTTTATATTCCTTTTTGGTTTACAATGCTTGAAGATTTATGTTGTCTTATGTAAATATAGGTTAATGTTTTAAATCTCTTAGTGCATCACCTTACTAATATTTTATTATTATTTGCTTTCATTTCTCTATTTCTATTTTCACCCCCAAATTAAACAAAGAGATGGATTCTAAAATCCTGGAGGTTGCTTTATATATTTCATTTAGTCCCACACCTATAAATCTTCCCATAGGAGGTTGTTAAACCTAACGTGAGATTTTTAGGCATCAATAGTTATTTATTTTTTAGCACACTCATTGGGATTAATTTAATAGTCTAGTTGACTATTGACATGAGTTTATGAGCCATAAGCCCATAACAAGATCATAGACTATGAATAATCCAAGTCTATTAATGCCACATTTAGGGGCTCCCATTCACCAAAGAGCCTTGGGGTCCAATGCTATAAAATAATAATAATAAAAAATAGCACATCCAAGCCCACCAAGGAAATTTATGTCATGGGATAGTAATAGCCCACTCATCCCTCTAATGCACTCAATTATATGGGACCCAATCCCTATTAATGGTTTGAAGGTGATCCCCAAGTTTTTAGGAGAATATTTCAAAATAGCAATTGAACATATATAAGATGTGACAAATGTGTGCACTTTTCACTACATCAACATGCAGAATGTATCCTTGAGGCTAATAGCATCCTCCTTCAAAGGATGGGCCTTTGACTAGTATCAATCTTTTATAGCCAACTCAATCAAAACCTAGGATAACCTAGGCAATAAATTATTTGAATTCTTCAGTGAAAAGGTGGATCAATCATACCTCTTACAATAGATAATAAACATCAAAATGACTCCATAAGAAGCCATGGTTAATTTTAACACCAGGTTCAAAAAACCTAGCAAAGGATCCCATTGGTGGCTCAACCACCCATAGGCATGGCTATAATTTTTTACCTCAAGGCCCTCAATTTAGACATCATGATCATTATCCAATCACTTGAAGGCTAGACACTACTGGATGCATATGACATCATGATAAAGTCTAAGAAAAACCTAATCAATATAGAGATGCTTATTCCTTGGCTATCGATGTTGATGCTCCCTGAGATCTCCATGCCTTTTTAAGAAGATGTCTTGAGCACTTTAAGATCCCCAACTCCTTCTATGTATGTATACCCACCCACTCAGGTGAACATGTCTACTACACTTTCACTATTAGTATAGATGAATGACATGAAAAGTATTCTATGAAATTTATCTAATGAGATAAACACTCTCAAAAGGCAACAAGTTATGCCTCCAAATCCTTCTTTTAATAACTACCAAGAAAGGAGACCACCTTAACAATATATTCAATACCAAGCAAGGTAAAGGCCAAACTACCAAGAATCAAATCACCAAACTCTAAATCATTAGGCAAAAATTCATTAGATGCAACCCATGAACCAAATGGTGGTGGTTCCATATCCTTTGTACACACTATCACCAAATACAAATAGAGAGCTAGTGGTTGGTCATAACAACTTGGTATATGATTCTAAATCATGGTGATTTACTTAAAATGATGCCCATGGGCCCTAAAATTTTCTAAAAGGTAATCTACAATAGAAGGTTACTAAGAAACAATGATAAGGGAATGCACCTTACTTAGCCCATGCATACCAATCCTTAAGGATTGAAGATGTAGTCTTAATGGCACAAATTCAAGGGATGCCCTTATAACAAGAGGAAAAAAAAGGCCCAAAACATTCAATTTTCTCCTAGGTAGAGGATGAAAATGTGGTCTATGTGAATGAGGTCCTTGTATATAGAACCCCATAAGTTTAATTAGATTATTACACTCTCTATAAGAAGAAGTTAGCTAAACGCCCTGAACCTACCATAAGAACCAAAGTTCTTTGGATAAAGTCTTGACACCTCAGCCTCCACCCCTAACCTATCCCAGATGGGGTGAGGTAATAATAAATAAGTAAAAAGACCTTGAGGTCCCATCTTCAAGGTTATATAATGTGGTAGTGTACTTGAAGAAGGTTCCAACAAATGTTTCTCTCTAGGATGTCTTATCCATCCCCAAATAGAAATATTTTTTGAAATAAGCCCTAGAGGAACAATAAAGGCCCACACAAGAGAAGTTGATTGTATATCCTGCTAAGATAAAGGGGTAAAAATCTATCATGGATGCAGAACCCTAGATATCCTCTACATTCATCTATACCAAGGAAGGGGAAAGTAAAGAAAAACCTACCCTATTTTATTTAACATTGATTATAGGGAAGAAACTATTGCATAATTCCATGATCAATTCGGGTGCAATCACAATAGTATTGCCCAAATAGATAGTCAATGAATAAAGGGGTGATGAAACTAGATAGGAAAAAGGTTCAAACCTTAGGGATCATCCAGGCTCTCCCCCTCACATTGTACTCCTATCCTAGTATAATCGTATCATAAGACATGGTAGTGATAGACATCCTTCCTATTTTTGGGCTATTTTTGTCTAGGGATTTCACCACCAAAATTGGTGGATACTTGTCATTGGACTTGTCTCATTTGATCCTAAGAACCAAGTATGGTTCAAAGTTAAAATTTATATTTGATCCACTTCACCCAAAGCACATAGAGCATAAATTGATGATGAAATTCAAATTAACACACACCTCCTTCTTGAGGATGGAGATGCACTATGTATAAATGCTCAAAGGAGAGAAGGTGGTAGATAATGGGAGCCTTGAAAAAGAGGCCCTTGTTAATGAGTTCATTGAGAATGATCCATTTACAAACTTTAATTCCATGGGATTTGGAACCTATATGATCCATGATGAGGACTAGGCCATTCCAAAAACATTAAAGGATGAAGGAGATCAAAATAAAAGGCTTAAGGATGAGATTGAACTCTAGACTCTGCATTTTAATGGTGTGAAGTGAAAAACTAGCTTCATAGCCAACATCTAACTAACATCTTCTAGAAAAAAGACCCTCTAATCCATCTAATTTTAGATTTATTTTACAAATGAGGCTGAATATAAAGCTCTAGTCCATGGCTTCAACCTCATCAAGTGAATGGGAATCAAGCAGCTAAAGGTAGTCGGTGATTTTGAATTAGTGGTAAGGCAAGTAAGAGGAACCATAAAGAACTTGAGTATGAGGTCTTATCACCACCGCATATGGGATCTAATTCAATATTTCTAAGACTTTAACATTTAGATCATCTTAAGAATCATGAATATGGAGGCTGATAAGTTGGAAACAATAGGCACCCAATTTGATCCAATAATAGTCTTGTTTACTAATGAAAAAGTGGTGCAAGTAGTCATTAGGCTCATTATCCAATACAGTGACTAAAACTGGTAGGTGTTTGAAAGTGATGCTTAGATTATGATGTTCCTCTAGCATTCATGTGAGTTCATGGAACAACTATAGCCAAAAATTGAAGAGACATATGGAGATAAAATTATATAGTGAAAGACCAATAAACTATTAAAGGGCCTCATCACCGTGTAAAATCTTTTTGACTCTGATGATAGAAGGAATGAAAAAAAAAAGTTTATCATGGATAAGGGTGATTACTTTAAAATTGATGTTAGAGGTGGGAGGAAGATAAAAATTGGAAAATAAGTCCCTTAAAAGGACAATGAGTGTTTAATATCTTTCTATGATAAGTATGAAGGAGTTATTGCATGGACTTATGATGACTTGAAAGGATACAACTATGGTATTATCCAACACACCATAGATTTGGTGGAAGTGGCCAAGCCACTCTAGAAGAAAAAAATGTTGATAAACCCAAAGATTGGGTCCCTCATGGATTAAAATCTTAGGAAAATAATTGATTTAAATATCATATACCTAATCAATCATTCAACTTGGGTATCTAATCTAATTCTTGTGTGAAAAAAGAACTGAGAAATCTAGCTATGCATGGATTTTTAGGACCCGAATAAGGAATCCGTGAAGGACTATTACCCCCTTCCCTCTATGGAGTAGATATTCTAAATGGTATTAGGTTTAAATATGTTTTCCCTATTGGATAGATTCTCTAGATATAACCAGCTATAAGTGAATGAATAATACTAACACAAGACCACCTTCACTATGAAGTGGGGAACCTTCACATATATAAAGATGCCTTTTGGCCTTTCTACTATTGATGCAACATTATAATGAGAGATGCATGTATTTTTTAAGGGGATAATTAGCAAGATCATCCTCATCTACTTAGGTGACCTCACTATGTTTTATAAGAAGGAGGATCACTTTTACCATCTAGAGAAGGTTTTATAAAGATGTCAAAAATTTGGGGTATCTCTAAACCCCAAAAATAAAGTCTTCAAATTTTCTCAAGGAAAAATACTTAGTTATGTGGTATCCAAGGAAGGGATCATTATTGATCCAGAAAGGGTAAGGGCTATCAAAGACTTGGCCTTACTGATAAACAAGAAGGGGATCCAATCTTTCTTTATAAAGATTAATTTCATCAACAGGTTCATATCAAACTTTGCAAGATTGGTTAGGCCAATCAACCTAATGCTAAATAAAGACCAAGCCTTCAAATGGACACCTGATGTAAGAGAAACATTCAATAAGATCAAATATACCATATCCACAACACCTGTACTAGTTAATCCCAACTTCTCCAAGGACTTCATTATGTACATCTATGGAAGTAGACGCAACCTAGCTACCATACTAACTCAAAAGGAATAAGAAGGAAGGAATGAACACCCAATTGCATTTTACTCAAGGAAATTCCATGGATATGAGGTTAGATATAGCTTCATGGAGAAGTAAGCCTTTACCATTGTCAAGGGCCATAATAAGTTTAGGCACCTCATAGCAGACAACAAGGTAATGGTGTATGTAGCACACTCTATCATCCATGAGTACATCATGGAGGGAGGAATTATAGATAAAAGGACCAACTAGATCACTAAGATCCTAGAATATGATATAGAAGTCATGCCAACAAAGGTAATCAAAGGAAGAGGAATTTATGAGTATTTATCTCAATACGTAGAGGTCTTGGTAGAGGAACATGACACATCATAAGTAACCTTGATAAACAAATTTGAAGTTGATAGATCTTGGGTGGTTGATAGGATCTATTTCATATAAACTAGTTGGTATCTTGATGGTAGCCCCATGTATAAAATTCATTTATATAAACTACAAAGGTTTAGTTATACACTAGTCCAAGGAGTCTTTTTTAAGAGTAACTTTGATGGAAATATCCTCTAATGTGTGGATAAAACCCAAGCAGATAAAATCTTCCAAGACATGCACTTGCTCCCCTAGGTGACCACTTCTCAGCTAAGATCACTGTAACAAAAATCATACGCATGGGGTATTACTGGCTGACCATGTTTTTTGACTACCATCAAGTAGTCAAAAAGTGCAATAAATGCTAGTTCTTTATGAGAAAGAAGAAAAAATCTGCCATGCCTCTCAACTTGAATGTGATCAATGAGCCCTTTACAAAGTGGGGATTAAAATTCATCAAAATGATCAATCCCATCTCTAGTGCTAGTCATAAATGGATATTAATGTCCACTAATTACTTCACATGATGGACTAAAGTAACCCCATTGAGAGAAGTGACCAAAAATGTGATTCTTGGGTTCTTAGAAGATCTTGTGGCAAGGTTATGCCCACCCAAAATGATAATTTATGACAAAATGAAAGCATTCCTTAGGTCTAAAATTATCTAATTTGCACTCTAAAATGGTATATTCTTAAAGTCTTCATCCAAATACTACTCACAAGGGAATGAGCTAGTAGAGTCTACAAACAAAAAAATGATCATATTGATCAAAAGGATGTGAGATGAAAAGAAAAGGGAGTGGCACTTACAAGTGAGGATGACCCTATGGGTGGAATACATCACCCCCTAACAAATTTTGAATACCTCCTCATATGAACTTGTATATGGGAAATAAGTGATTATACTTGTATTATCAAAAATCCCTGGATTATAGATTTTTAAGGCTATTAAAATCAAATAAAATAGAGTAATGGAGGTTCAAATTGATGAATTATTCAACCTCTAGGAAGCAAGGGAGTAGGAAAGTGATGCAAATATCATCTAACAATAAGTGGTTAAGTTATGGTTTGACAAAAATTCATTAGACCCAAGATTTAAAGCTAGAGATTTAGTTCTCAATATGATTAGTGGGTTGTGAAGCCAAGATAGCATGTGAAGTTTGATTCTCTTTGGAGAGAACCTTTTCACATCATCAGTGATAGGTGGGGAAATGGTTTCAAGATATAAGATGAATAAGGTAATGTGTTGGAGATCCTATCAATGAGATCGACTTGAAGCATTATAACTAACTTACCCACCTCCCCAACTTATACATAATTTTCTATTTTCCTTTCCCTTTGATTTATTTCCTTTCCTTGCTATTGTTTCCACTTCAATTTGTTTCCTTTCCTTTGTTATTTTATTTTTTCAAATAAGTGTAGTTGGCATAAGTGACTAGTCTAGTCACCATGCATCATCCCCATAAACATCCCAAATATTCAAACACATTCTTTGAAAGATGGTTATCTACATGCCCTACCTATCATTAATGTCAAATGCCCCACTATGTGTGACTCCCCATAATTATCACCAAAAATCTCTTATTAGTCATTCTTTGAATGTTTGTGCCACCCTTATCATTTATGAAGATGCCAATTTTCAAAATTTTCCATTATGAGTGTGCCTAATGGTACCAATGTATATATTTCCCCACCTCACTCAAACCAAACACTTGACACTTTGAGATTTTGAAAGCTTTGATAAATTGAGAAAAATGAAGGAGAGCCAAGATTGTAATTATAAGTAGTGAAGTAGAGAACCAATAATATAGACTTTCAATAGAATCAAAAGTGATTTTGTCAAAAATTCTTTAGCAATGGAGGATTCTACATCTTCATCAGGAAGTAAGGAACACCCTTTGAAATAGAGAGCCCATGGGTCAAGTAGCGGGGAAGACCTTCCCCCCAAGCATGCTATAAGAAAATCCTACACTTTAGCACCTACTCAAGCAAAGGAGAAAGTGCAAAATACCAAGAAGGCACCTAAGGTACCCTACAAGGCCTAGACATTGGTGACCAACTTTAAAGATGAAATCTTTGACCCAAAGTTGGCCAATAACCCTAAGATTTTGAGGGAGGGTGCCCATGCCCACTTACTCAACATGAAAGAATATCACTTATTTAGTTTTAGGATATGTGAGTCCACATTGACACAATACATGGTGCCTTATGTACACCTATGCCCAAAAATCATCACCTTCTACATAGAAAGATATGATGTTATCACTGGTGTGATTGCTATAAATGCCCATTTAAGGGTGAAATTTAGTGCAAACAACATCATGGAGATGCTTTGGCTCCTACACGACCCTAAGCCTATTATCTGCAACATAGAAAGCCTCTAAAGTGTCTAAGACTCCCAAGTCTAGGAAAAAGCATGATTCATTGGCATTATCTTCAATAACAAGGTCACAAAGATGCCTCCTCTACCCATGCCCCTAAAAACCTTTCCCATGTACAACTTGAAAGATAATCTATCTATGATAGCCTTTATCTTAGGAAAGGACATCAAAATCAATGTCTATGACTTTTAGTTATGGGCACTCTTCCTCATGACCTTGGTGGAGAAGGGGCAGGTGTTCAAAATAGACTTTGCTGAAGCAATTTGCATCACCATGAGGAATAATCTCAAGAAATTTTTAGCGATGATTACCTTCTAATACCCATACTTCCTCCTACATCTCATTCTATACCAAAATTCATAGTACTTCTCTTCATACCTAAATTTTAGCACCTTCAACATAGAAGTCTTCCCTATTGTGGTAGATCTAGTCACTATATGGACTCACATCTTGTCTATTACTAGGGACTAATATGAGTTATCAAAGATATTTATGACTATTATTCTCATTAACCTTAGACAATATACCATTACCTCTAAAATGATGGATTGGTAATGGGCTTGGCTTACAGGCAACAAGGTCCTAGCCAACTAGTTCTAAGGATCCCACTTTTCATTCATTAGAGTACATGGGTTTCAATGAGAGCCTTTTCAACTCCCCCAATTGCTAATGAATAGGAATCTAGCCCTAGAGTTGGCTTACCAAATCGATGCATCGAATTCCATCTATGGGGTGGGGAAGAAAAATAAAGGGGTATACGAGGTCCCTTTTATGTGAGATGGCATCACAGTGTTAAAAAGGCACCAAGGATGCCTATTCATGTCCAAGATAGCATATCTCAGCCTTGATTTGTTAAATTATAGATGGAAGTATGACCTAATTGGGTATATAGTTTCCTTAAAGATGGTCAGTGCTCCCAAGCACCAAACTTGACCTTACTTGGAATAGAGGAGGTCACTCATGGAAGACTTTCCTCAAAATTATGTGGACCTAGCCTAGATCTTTATGGACAACCTCAAACCATGGGAGTCTTTCTATGGCAATGTCCAGGCATA
Organism: Torreya grandis; assembly: GCA_037957365.1. Taxonomy (NCBI): domain Eukaryota; kingdom Viridiplantae; phylum Streptophyta; class Pinopsida; order Cupressales; family Taxaceae; genus Torreya; species Torreya grandis. The sequence continues at coordinate 195,091 of JARHVA010002180.1, read as the reverse complement.
TGACTTGACCAATAAGTTTTCAAAGAGGATGAATAAAAATCTCACCTAATCAGATTAGAGTGAGGAAAAAATAGAGACTTTCAATAAATACAAGTATGAGATCAATGAGACACACTATGTATTAGATGATGAAGATGGAGATGAAACCTTTGAGAATCTCTAATATGAATTTCATCCAAAGGAGGGTGAAGAGCAAGAAGAATCCACTCTTAAAATTGTGATAGGAATAGAGGAAGAAGATACTCCCAAGGAGGAGATAGGGGACATGCCTCCATAGAATGTAGTAATAGTGGAGGTTAAAAATCCTTCAACATGGTAATCACCCATGTTCCCATCCCCTACAACCTAGTAACATCAACAATCTCATTCTAAGCACCTTGTGGTTGTATTATCTCAGCTCAAGCGGATTGAGGCACCTATTTCTAACCCTCTAATGACACTCTTGTAGAATAAAATACACTTCATGGGATCCCCTTCTCTCCAATACTACCTCCTTTTCCACTTCCTCATCTCCCTCAATAGTCTTAACCCTAGTTATGTCACTCTCAATTTCCCATCCAAGTACTGCCCTAGCTCCACATTCCTTTTCTTCTATTAATTCCACTACTAATCTCTCCCCACTTGCTTCCACAATACTAATCTCCTCCCACATGCCTTTCCTCATCCCCCACCTTCATCATCTACCTCTTCCTCCCTCATAATGTAATCACAATTCACCCTACTCTATAATCTCCCACCCTTTTCCACTTCCACCCTCATAATTCATTCACTCACATTCATAGTAGGGTCCACTGCTTCATAGTAGCAAGTCACTTTTCCATTCATGTTGCCATAGGGAGTCCCCTTCATAGGGTAAATCATTGAATGACTAGACTAGTAATAACAATAGGCAGATGTAGTAAGGGTAGCCTAAGAGGCCTAAATGGAATGAAAGAGGGGGAAGTAGGTTAGGGCCTTTATTGAGACTCACATATGGTCATTTTATGACCCCACACAATAATCCCTCATGATTGATCATCTAATCCCCCAAGTAGTCAATCCTTAAGGATAGATGCAACTAGAGGATTATACCATACAAGCCATTGGCCTCAACTTTAGTTAGGATAGACCCACTGATCGGGTCAAGATTATGGAAGAGATACAAAAGTATGTAACCATAGACTATCTCAAGGTGGCATGATAACTAGAGAAGACCAAGTTAGAGCTCACAAAGGTGAAGGCTAAGGTCAACCACCTTAATGTTGAGGCTAAAGACAAATATGTACATCTCAACAAGGAAAGGATTGAATTATAGATCCACATCTCAAATTAAATATTCAAAGTATAATCTAACCTATAGATAGATGTCAAACTAATTTTTAAAAGAAGGAGACCAAGCTAGCCCAGATTTGCCAAAAGCTCTTTGATTTTGATTGGTTATTTTTTAGTTAAAATAGAAGGCATACTAGGAGTCTTCAATGAAAGACCAAGAGATTGAGAAGCTGAATAATGACCTTTCCACTCACTCCTAGGCTCCTAAAATCCTTCCCATGATCTAGTAGCTATACAAGTCATAGTAGGAGAGAATCAAGGATATGACTACTAACCTAAAGCTAATGCTCACTTTCATCATAGAATAACAAAAATTGAGCTCTCAAGTAAGCACATATATTGAATTTATGGTCACCTTCATATCCCCCAAGGTCTTAAATTTATATATCCTAATCCATAAGCTTTATATAACTTCATAGGAAATGGTATAGGTATTAGGGGTGTCTAATTAGAAGTAGGTGATAGCCAAGGTTAATGAATTGTTTAACTATAAAAAGGTAGTAAATAAATATAAGTTATTCCTTAATATCTTGGAATAGGTAATTTAGGATAGGTAGGGACACATCAAGAAGTTATTTCAGTCGGTACTCCCCTCCCTTTTCTTGGTGGACAATAATGCCCTTCCATAATACCAAATCAAGGCACATTTGGAGTAGAAGTAGAATGATTAGACCATATTTGTGGCTCTCAGTCAGTCACTTGATGTTTCTGAAGTGGAGAAGATTTTGTAACCACTCACATATATGGAGTTCCAAATGTTGGTAGTTGTTCAAGGTATGGGAAACATCTCCTTTAATTAGATGATATATCTGGATAGATCCTTTGAGGCTCTCAATAAGAAGACCTATCCTAAGGAGGAAGAAGGGGTGCCCTTGCAAGTGGCCCTTAAAAATTTATAGTTTTCTACACTTTTCTCCCATTTTTTCTTTCAATGGTTAGGTATAGAGTTTCAGGTCCTCTCATCTATAAGAAGATGCCCCTATGAGTCACTAGGAACTGTGGATCAAAATCCACATTTTCAATTTTTGAGCATTTCATTTTTGGCTTTAGGCTCACTTAGTTATTCGTAGTTCCTTAGCACCCTATGATGGTTCCCATTTTTGGCCTCTTCTTTTCTTGGATTCCCTTCTCAAAAAATTTCTTAAGTACTAGCCCTTATCTTCTTTTAAAAACATGGCAACCTAACACTCACCTGGCTTAATGAAGCTCTATTTTCACTCTAGTGGAGCACCACCTTGACACATGGTACCCTCATGCTCATTTTTGTGAAGGGATGCCCAAATCCTTCCAATGGAGCATGATATCAACACTTGGCATCCCTACGCTTATCTAGAAGTGGTTTTGATCTATCAGAATTTAGAGCCATGTCATTGGTTAAGGGAAATAATAGGAGACCTACCATGTTGTTGTAATAAAAAAGAGATGATCCCTTCCATATGGTCCCATTTTTCTTCTCCTAAGTGTAGTGGTCATAACAAAATAATGCAACCCCACCATATCCAAGATTAAATGATAACTACACTCATGAACTCAAGACCCTATTTTATTTGTAATGGCATCATCATGAGCATGAGTATTAGAATCTCCATATATCACCCATGTGAGGGGCAGTCTCACCTATATATTCTAGGCTCATTCTTTAGAGTGATAGGATTTTGGATCTATTATCTTTTAGCTTTTGTACACAATTATATGGTAATATTATAAGAATAGTAACAGTTAATATTTTTCTATTTTATAACCTTAATAGGTGCACCTCACAAGTGTGATTGGATGCTTTGTATGTGCCTTTGTGTCCTTCTATATTTAGTTCTCCATATAAAATGAAGATGTGGTGTTCTGTGTTATTTTGAGTGGAAATCATCTTTGTTTGCTACCTATTTTATTTTATTTCTATAGTGTGAAACTCTACTTACTTGTAGACCTTAATTAATGCTTTATGTTCCTTTGTGGTTTGCAATGCTTGAGGATTTATGCTATCTTATGAAAATATGGGTTAATATTTTAAATCTCTTAGCACATCACCTTAGTGTTATTTTACTATTATTTTCTTTCATTTCTCTCTATCCCTTTTCACCCCCAAATTAAATGAAGATCTAGATTTTAAAATCTCATAGATTTCTTTATAGATCACATTCAATCTCACACCTATAAACATTATTATAGTAGGTTATTAAACCCAAGGCAAGAGTTTTAGGTGTTAACACCTTGGATCATTCTAATAGAGTTAAATAACAACTAAATTCACTGTCTCAATATCAATATAATTTATTAGAGTGAAAAATTAGGATGTAACATTAGATGTAGGTAGATTTATTAGTATGGAATTAGTTATAATAACTTCTAAGGAGTCACCATCACTAGGTGAAGAAACCTTATCCTTATCATGATTACTAATTTCATCTCTTGTAACATAAAACAATGCATCTATTAATCCCTTATTATTATTGAGATGAGTGAACAATGCTTATTTATCTTCTTTCTGAAATCAAGTTTTTTAATTACTATTTTCCATTGATTAGAAATGAAAAACTATAGGATTTGAGTAGTAAAATTAAACCCTAGTTTGATGAAAACCCTATGAATCATAATTTTTTTGCATTCAAATGAGTCAGGTTCACCAATGTTTTATCTCTAAAATCTAGATGTGGGGAATCTAGGGTTAAAGGGGTATAGATAACCTAGGTCACAAGGATGGTAGACTATCTCTAAAGTAGGCCAATTATTTACAAAACTTAGATAGAACATATATTGAATTTATTATGCTAAGATGTTAAAGATATAAAGTAAATCTATGATAGATAATGTAATAACATTGAAAATAAGATACTTTGTTCTGATGATAATATATATATGGATTTGGAATAGGTATAAAGTGGATTGGATCTCGATTCTAGAATAGTCACATAAATATGGAATTTGTGCCTCTATAGCTATAGACACTTGTGTTGAATTGGGATGGTTGCATCAATGTTATTATATGACTTAGATGCAATAGTAATTTCAAGGAACAAAGGTTGAAATAGTCAACCCATTAGATGTAGGTAGATTGATTGGTATGAAATCAATTGTAGTACCTTATAAGGAGTCACCATCACTAGGTGAAGAAGCCTTAGCCTTATCATGCTTACTAATTTCATCTCTTATAACATATACAAATGCATATATTAATCCCTTGTTATTATTAAGATGAGTGATCAATGCTTCTTTATATTATATTTCAAATCAATGTTTATCATTATTATTTTCCATTACTTAGAAATGAGAAATTATAGAATTTAAATAATACACTGAAACCCTAGCTAGATGAAAAGCCTAGGAAATGGATTTTGTTTGCATTCACATGAGTTGGGTTTACCAAATGTTTATTTTTAAAATATAGATGTGGGAAATCTATGGTTAAAGGGGTAGAGATAGCCTAGAGCACAAAGATAATAGACTATTTCTAAAATAGGCCAATTATTTATGAAACTTAGATAGAACATACACTAAATTTATTATATAAAGATGCTAAAGATAGAAAGTACATCTACGATAGATATTTCAATAATATTGAAATTAATATAGTTAATTGGTTTTGATGCTAATACAAATATGGAACTAGAATATGTAGAAATTGAATTGGATCTAGATTCAAGAATAGTCACTTGATTCTAATTTTTGTGCCTCTATATTTATGGACACCTATGTCAACTTGGAATGGTTGTATTGATGCTACTATCGAAATTGGATGTAAGTATCTAGCATAGAATACCTAACAAAACTAGATGTAACCACCTAGATGATTATAGGTTTTGCATCACCTTCACTTTGGTGAATTTAATATGGGTCATAGAATTTCACTCCTTGTTAAATATCAAAAACCATAGTTTTTCATATTTATAGTGGATATGGTAAAAATGGGTTAGTGGGCACATAGTGTTGAGCTACCCCAAATACCCCTCTATTAATGAACACTACATACATAACAATAATTAGAAGAGGGCCTTAGACTTATGTAATTCTCCCCTACGTGTTGGTTTATGTGTGAATCATGCAATTTGTGATAATAAATTAAAAAATGATATAGCTTATAACTTGGAAAATATAACCCTTGGGCTACTCCTTCAATACTTTAGACCTATAGATATGTTGTATTTATGACTGATATGGAAATAGAATAAAATAGGGAATCTTTGCTCGCTTGAGTGCTTTTGGTAAGTTGACTTGTGAGTTTCTACATGTTTCTAGAATGAGGGTTGAAATTATATTTATACCAATCCATTTTGATCATATCTCAAATTAAATAACTTAAGTTGAACATAAAAATAAGTTTCATTTAAAATTTGGATGAATTTAGGGAACTAAGCACTTATGTTGGGGTAGGAAACTTACATCAATGTATGTCTAGGTAGTAGAAAATAGGTGTAGGTCCAAAACTTGAAGAGATGTAAGATAAGTATGTATATAACATTCTAGGCATGATAGAAGGCCCGAGTCATTAGAATAAAATTGGTTGGACTAAGAGATAAAAAAATTAGGCATAAAGAGATAGTGTATATGAGCCTTTTGGAAATGGGAAAGGTACATAAGCTAAAGGCATATATATGATATGTATTTTATAATTTTATAGGATTGAGGTGTTATATAGTTGAAAAAATAATGTTTAAAATTGTAAGGCATAATATAAAATCAATCGCAAGTTAAGGATTTTGATGTATATATGGAAGACCTCTCGACCCCAAATGAAAATTCCCAAAGAAAGGTAGATATAACAATGATAATTACCATATATTAATTTAATGTGTAAATCATATATCTTAAATTTAATAATATCTTCTTTCTATGTATATAAAAAAATATGTGGGCATAATGTTTCTCACCTAGGAAAATGTGTCATGTACACTAATGTGGAAGATATAGTCAAGTTAACAATGCATATGACAAATAAGAAATGCCAATATGTGAATGATACTAAAGACATGAAAACCTAAATTAATGAAATAAGGCAAGGCATGAAAGTAATATGGCTTACTAAATTGATACAATGTGTAGGATGAAATTATGAGTGTCATGCCCCATGAAAATATTATGTGAAAATCATGCTAAAAAAAACTCATAATATGTCAATGATAAACATGTGAAGGTACAATACCCCCAAAGGAATATATTTGTGCATATATTTAGTTAATAAATTTATGTTTAGGCATGATGCCCCCATAGGAAAATATATACGATCTTGTATGAAACCATGTTTTTGATTTTGTTGTTATTTATATATATAGAAAAAATAGAAAATAACAAAAAAACACATGGGTACGTAAAGAGTAAGGATAAAAAACTAGAAGAAATAAATGAGAATGACTTTAAGAATATATGAATTCCCTCATAACTCAATACATGTTATGATAAAAGGTCTTGATAAGTACGCTATCGTCATTGGGAGGAATAGTATAAATTCTAAGGATGAGACCAATATTCAAATCATCAAGGCCAATTAAACACAACAAAAAACATGAAAAAAGTGGATAGAATAATGTTAAATACAAATATAAGGAAAATTATGTGAAATATAGAAAATATAAGAATGCAATCAAACCCAAGAAAGATGCTTAAATCATAGTTAATAGATTTGAGGATGGTGATGATAACATGTAAATATCATAAATATTTCCATGTACACATGTTAAAAATGTGTACCTTATGTAAGTAATCAATAAGGAACATGATGCATGTAAAGATAATTGTATATATAAAATGTGATTTCTTAACAAAGTAAGCAATGTTTCCCCATGGGAGAGCCATAAGTATAGAATAAGTATATATAGTTAATTATCCCAAATCTCACCTAAATAAAGGTATACCATTATAAAATGGGTGTGAAAAAATATATGCATAAAATTTAAGTTTATGTAGATAAGTACGATGTGTATCTGATGACCAAAATAAAGGTAAATAATTTTATTTATTTTGTATTTACTAAATTTTTTGGATTTTGAAATTTTGACACAACATTTATAAGAATAAATATATGATCAAGACTATAGTATAATTAATATTTATCCATGATTATCATGATAGGGTTAAATGATTTTTTGTGTTTTTATATATTATCAATATTTTGTCAAATAAAATACAAAGCATAAAGCTAATTAAGTAATTATGATGTATAATACAAAATGCGTTCAGAAGATGTATGCATGGAAGCCATATATATGAATTTTTAGGAAGTAATATACATGGATAATTTCATATGGACACCGTAGACACAATTTATTGAATGGTTAATTATCATCACAAAAGTAATCATATTGATTTCCAATGATAAACTATGTTAGACCTAGAACATTAGGATGTGATTATGCAATTATAACTTCAAGTGATAATATATTTAGAGGTAGTTATTGTATTTTATTTTAAAAGTTATTTATGGAATAAATTATAGATTTTAGTTCATGTGTATAAAATTTTTCACTCTCAATAAGTTTTCTAAAAGGTTAAGCCTCGTCTCTGATAACGGAGGTGACTTCACTATTTTGCATAGGCATAGGATTAAAACATGTGTTACAAAGTATAGTCAATTTAAAAGTATAAATCCTAAGATATTCCATGTGATAAGGTATTTATTTATGATCTTGTTGACTTCATGTATCATATCATTAATGTGATTATGATGTGAAAAAATAATTGTTTTGAAATGCTCAATAATGTAGTCAATAATTAGTTTTGATTGATTTAGTTAATGTAGGTTATATTTAATTTATGGATGAAATGGATGAAAAAAACCTATAGGGAAAACCTAAATATCAGATTCAAAATGATTGATAAAACACTAAGAGGATGTGGGTTTGTAAAATACTAGGTTTAATGTAAGAAAACAATCAAACCTAGGTGAGATTGACACAATGTGGATACATAAGTAGATACTAGGGTTTTGGAAAGCAAAAATAGAAATAATTCAAATATAAAATGAGTTTTAAAAGTGTAAGAGAAGAGGGTTTTATGAAATCCTAGGTTTAACATTGGAAAGAGTTAGGGTTCAATATTAATGTTTACCCTCATTCTTTTTTTTACACAAAATAGGTATAAATAAGCTAAAATAAATAGGTCTAACATATAAAACTAAAATACATAATTATGATATATAAAAGAGGAAATTTAATTTAAATAAACCTAAGTTTCACAAATGAAAGATAAATTAATGAACTATAATTGATAAGAGGTTAAGAAATGATCACACCTTGGTTGTTCTATAAATATGGGTCTACAATTTGACTATGTTGAATGTAATTGACTAGTACCTAAGTTTATGGACCAATGCATTGATATAAGATAAAAAACCACATGTACATACTTGTATTGTATAATACCAACCACTTTGGTACTATATCTATGTCTCCAAGTGTGTCCTTTTTAGGTTTTGTAGTCTACATTTTTAGGTTCATATGCATTGTGTCTTTTTTATTATAATTGTAACTTCACTTATTAGCTTTGTATATGTAAAAAAAATTTAATGGAGTTAGGTAAATTCCTAAGAAAATTTTTAAAATACATATCCCACTTATTTAGAATCATACCTCTATGAAGTTTAGTGGTGTGTGAATGGAATAGTTCAAGTAAGGGTTTCAAAATCCTCTTATATAGAAGTGATCAATGCCACTACTATAATATAATTACTCTCATTTTACATAAGGGAATTTGTAGAGAGATAAATATTAATAAGTTTTTCATGTTTGTAATATTTTATTTAATGAGGACCACTTTAATCAATAATCTACACTCTAGGTTTGACCCTTGGTATGATAAAATTTATCTTAGGTTCATCTTCCTCTCTCTTCTTTAACTCTCATATGTCTTGTAAAAAAAAAGTACTTATCGGATGATCTATAATAACTAATTTACATTGAAAAAATTTATAAAATGCAAATTGGAAGGGTTAAGGCTCATGACTAATGGTAATAAAGAAATAAAATTACAAAGCTAAAAGAGACAAACCCATATGGGTATGGGTTTTTCTAGGATAAGCCCATATAACCATAGGTTTGTCCAAGAGATAAGTTTTGTTTTTGAGGTAGGGATGATTAATGGATGATATTTAGTGTAAATATACTAATATATAAATTTTGGATAAATGTTGAGGTGTTTTATTGATTTATGGACCAAAAATAGACTTATGTGGAGTTGGGGCCATCATAAAAATAGTTAAAATATACAAGTTTTCTAAATAAGTTAAATTAGGAATAAAACATAGAAATAAAGGTTTTGTTCCAAATTGGGGTGTCTAAAGCATCAATAAATGATTAAAGGACACATGACTGGGTATAATTGAAAAAATATTTATGCTAGACCTTGAAATTTTAGGACCTTGATAAAAGAGTATGTAGATCATTGAGAAAAGTAAAAGTATTCCTATTCATTATAAAGGAAGCCACAATAAAAAAATTAGTGAACTAAAAGAAAAAACATATTTTTTAGGAAATACTAATGATTGGGAGCCAATCATGTGCATAAATAGACTAAAATAAGTATTAAAATAACCACTAAAAATATGGAAAACATGTTCAAAGAATCATAAACCGAAATTGAGTTACTAATCAATTGTATAAATGTCAACAAGAAAGAAGAAGATTATGTTTTACCCTAATTTAGATTAAGATGAATTACTTATTCTAATTAAGCTATAAAATAGTATGTGATTTTTGATACTAAGATATGGCATTCAATCATACATCTAAATGTAAAATACTAAACTAATTATAATTATTTGAAAAGTGGCATATGATAAACATAGTAACTACACAAATGGATTAATACTTAGATTTATTGATTGACTATGTGATTATGACTGACTTATGATAGTGGAAAACAAAATGAAATAGGCCTATTATTCATGAGTTTTTGGACTATTTTTTTTTAAATCTCCATAGGGTTGGTTCTATTAGGTATGGGTTAGTATTGAATATCAATACTAACCTATAGTGGTTGGTAATAACCTATGAAAAAAAAAAGTATTTGTGAACATATACTCACCTTTACCTACCTCAAAAAACTCTATTTATGTGATGTCAACCTTGATGATGGACACAACCCAAAAAATAAATCTCCTTCACCTTGAAACCCTAGGTGTGATTTTGAGGGATAGAAACATGTAAAAATTAGGGAAGTGTAATGGTAAAATATAATCCCAATTGCCCTATTGATGATTTATTTCTACCTACATATTTGATATCCCAAAGAGGAAAATAAAGCCACATGTAGTTCTCCCACCTAGTGTGATTGTGTAATTGTGCTCATTCACTATATGAATGCAAATAATGCTTTTAATTTGATACTTGACAATGTTTTATTTAACTTGGCTTTGGTACACTTTAGACTTGGATTATGAATTATCCTAGTGATTAGTTTTTAATTTGGGAGGAATATGTTTGTTTTACTTAATGTTCAATAGTTTATAGATGTATACCAAATGAGTGACAAATCCTCTATTAAGTGAGGCCTTGCTTTTATATATATATATATATATATATATATATATATATATATATATATATATATATATATATATATATATATATATATATATATATATATATATATATATATATATATATATATATATATATATATATAATCAAGGCCTCACTTAATAGAGGATTTTTCACTCATCTGGTATACATCTATAAACTATTATATATATATATATATATATATTATATATATATATATATATATATATATGAGTTAAATAGGGTAATTTATCACACTATGTTATATAAAATTTATGGGTCGACCCATAATTTTGAGGCCCTAATTCTCATAGTGTTAATTTATTTTAGATCTTGTTGTTATCATACACATGTCCTATTATGGCACGATTCTTATTTATAGAGACACAAGATGTTTATTGTTTCATTAATACTAAGACAATGGGTTTTATGTTTTGAATGATATTGATTACATCTTTGATGAATTTTCAATTATTCATTATGGATGATTTCATTTGATTATGGATATGCATATTAGATTATTGTATTAGTTGATCTAATACTAATTATTACAAAATTTAGGATTATGAGTATATAGTATTAGCATGTAGTGATTAAATCATGTGTATATTAGATATGTTGTGATTTGAATGTCATATATATGTAATTATATATTATTAGAAACCACCTGATATGATTAAATTTAAAATATTTGGATACCTATATAAGTGAATTTTTATGTGTGAAATTATGTGAAAGAGATAAGGGAGGCTAAGCAAGGTAATTACGACTTTTATGAGCATATGTACACCTTTGGTTTTTAGTAGAGTAGAGATTCTTAACCTTATTGGTGGTTTGTTTAGCACAACACACCAACTCTAGAAGTAAAATAAGAGAGGAAAGGCTCAACTAGTGAGTATTTCCCTTTTTCCTCTCATAAAAATAAGTAAGTTAGGCAACAAATTCCCTAATGTCTTTGTCTACCATGTCATGGTGAACTAGATACCTCAGTTGGCTAATATAATATGTTTCATACAAGGGGAATATATAATATATGATTTTACATTCACAAAAGGATCTTAGATTAGGAAATAATCATCTCATTTATATTTACCAATGAACTCCTTGCGGATTGGCACCTATCTTTCATCCATACTCTATAGTGCATAAAATAAGACAAACACATAAAAATGAAATATAGACATGAATTTAATAACTAAATACAATTAAAACTAATCTAAACATTAAAATAATAGATATATAAAAAAGATAAAGAGAGTGGGTATGAAAAAAAAGTAGATGAGATTAATTCTAATGAGGGAAACTCTAGATTTGCTAAACAAACAAATATATTATTTGTTTGGCTACAATAACACAAGCAAAAAGTAGAGATGGTGTAGGAGTTTGAATAACAAGTATCTATGTATAAGAGGGAAATAAAGTCACCATAGACATGTTATTCACAATGATTTCATATAAACTATAATTCATGAAACATAAATATAAGATTCATCCACACTTAGATGAGTTACAAAAAGGTCTTTTAGTAGCCTCAGCTCATGTAAGAAAAGGAAAAAACTAACCTAAGAAATAAGGAAATATAAGAAATAAAAGTGGCATATCCCACTATTATAGATCTAATTATAAATAAACTAACCCAATTTACATATTCTGACTAGTCTTATATAGATTATTTAGTCCACTGAGTCATAAAATGCACCCACTAACTAGTTATTATAAGTACTTAATGACACATGCCCATTTATATCCAAATTTGAATTTGGATTTTCAAAATCCTAATTAAATTAGGATCAAATACATGCTAATTGATTTTGAAATTGAATTTTGGGTATCTGAAGTCATTGAATATCCTCTTGGGATATCTAGTTGGCCATAATCTACTCCATGATGACCTTGCCTAATTAAGTCAACCCTTTATCTTTTATGTTATTAATTTATCCCAATGCATATGACAAATATTATGATGAAAACAACTACCTACCTACCTTGGGTTCTACATCCCATGATATCTTCATTACTAGGAAATAAATCATAGATTAATCACCCTAATAAGATTTGACCCATGGTCTAATTTCTAGGCTTTGACATTCTTGATGGGATGAAATGGCCATAAAATTCAAGCCCAAATTATCTTCATAGATGTGCCATGTATCTTTATTACGAAAATCTCACTATGTGGATACTTCTTACAACCCAAATATGTGAGAATGGCATCTTGGGTCAAGACCACACTACATGGAAATTTTTCATTACTTTACTGCTTGGTCTGAGGACCCCACATCTTTTGCCTTTTTTCTGGCCCCAATGTAGTGATATCTCACCACATGATGTGATCTCATCCAATTATAGCTTGCTCATCCTAGCTTGAGGTTCCCCACTCTAATTCTTCATATATCTCCAAGGTGTTAACATGTAGCCCCATCTTATGTGCTCATAATATTTACTTCACTGATCTTATTGACTCAGGGGCATGCATAAGTTAGATGTTTCCATGTGATAACATCATGTTTAATCTATAGGGTCTACCACCTAATAACTATTAATAACCATTCTAGGGGCTGAAAATAATAGTATTATGCCATGTAGTGTCATCTTTGGCACCCAAAGGGTTCTTGGGTGGAAAATTTATTTAAGGAACTTTGGGGAAGTTAATTCCTAATATTTATGCAAGTGGCATCTCCTTGCTTAATCTAGGGTTGCAAGAAAGACAACTAGCCATTAGTCTTTGAATAAAAGAACAACCATTAGAGTTAAAATATGAAATTTAAGTAAAAATTACTAAAGTAAAATATTTAAAATAAAAGAGAAAAATCCCAAGTGATCCACTCTTAATAAAAATACTAAGTCATAAAATATAATTTCATACTCGTTTAGTCATTTTAATCTAGAATTAAGTAAAAATGGACCTAGAAAAGACCCATAAACAACTAGACAACATGAAAAAATTCTAAGGTTAATTTTTTAAATAATAAACTTTAGATCACCTAGGACAAATTTAGAATGACCCAAATTCTATAGGCTTAAGTAGACTTAAACATTTGGTCCAAAGAAAGAATCCTAATTTTTGACAATTTTTATGGGCCAGATAACTATCAAATTTAAGCTCATGAAATGATAACATGGATTCCATTATCTCATCCAATTTTTAGTTCATTCCATGTAGTAACTATTCATCATTTTGGGATTTATTAATCATCCATATGTATTTCTATTCTTTGTGATCTTGGTGGAGTGAGATCTTTATAATTGTCAAGATCTCACTTATTTAGGGCATCTTCGAAGGCTTATAAACATATAAATCATCTTGAAAATCATGGAAAAAAGGATCATTCCATATTACATGATCCCTTAAATCCAATAACTTGAATTTCAATCAAAAGTAAATGAGCTACCCTCATGGACTAGGGAAATATGATTATGCCATGTGGTATGATCCTATGCATCTAAAATATATTTGGCCTACCTTAGAACTCAAGAGGGTTTGGGTAAGTGGGGAATGAGATAATTTCATGTATCTTCATCCAATAAGCCTAGAATATATTTAAAATGACTAAGTCTAAAAGAGGCAAAGTGAAGTGAGTGAGCAATAAGTGGTAGCTTATCACTTACCTATGGGATTACTAGAGAAGAAAGTGACCATTGGCATACAAAAGGGACAATAGTTTTTAAAATTTGAATTTAAACTTTGAAAAAAATTACTAAGTCAAAATATAAATACAAATACAATAATAGTAATATAAATGAGAAAAATAGGCATATATCCAAAATTAAATCTAGAGCTAGTCTATTTTAAGGAAAATAACTAAAATAAATTGTGAAAACACTTAGTCTTTTAAAATCAACATGAACATAAGAAACCACATAGAGATAAATTTAGTCGGTAAAATGGTCTCATTTTATCAAAAATCAAATCCAATTTATTTGAATAGTCTTCACAATGACTAAATTTTAAGACTTAGTTAAATAACCTACAAGGAAAAAATATTGAATCAAATTGCTCAAAGAAAACAACAAAAAACTCTATAATAGTTAGATAATCTGTATAAATTTGAGGTGAAATGGTTCAAAAATGAAAACTTCAATACAAATTAGAACATGTCATAAAAAAAATAAAGACTCATTAGATCTAGGAAAATTTAGACAATGAGTCCCTAATTTAATACTTATGCCCATGATGGACATCTTAAGTTCAAACTTAGTTGAAAGAATAAAACCAATATAGAATTAAGAATTTAAATTCTAAATGAACATTTTAAATTAAATAAATAAATAAAATAAGCCTATATTTTAGTGAATTAGAAGACCAAACTCTTGAGCAAAAGAGGTTCTGTGATTTAATAAATAAATTAGGGTGTGTTGTGCAAGTAATAATAAATGGAAACTCTAATAGAAAATACTCTTTGGTATTTTGAAATATTAAAACACTACACACAACCCAAAATCCTTGGCTTAGTTCAATTCATGGAAATTTGAAATAATTCATGCAAAGATAATAAGGGAAATACTACCTAACCTATATCTAAAAATCTTGTTGACTAGTGTGTGCTTGTATGTTAATTTTCTTGCCAAAATTTACAATGATTAAGTGTTGTATTTAGGATCATCAAGATACTAAATTTCACCTTGGAATGAATAATATACATTGATTCACTATCAATTAAGCATGTATCGCCCTAATATAATTACCTCTAGTCCCAACCAAAGCCTTGGTTTACTACCAACTAGGCATTCATAATTGTGGTAGAGGTTGCTTGAATCACCAAACATTGAGTTTTTGAATAAAGAATTTTATTTTATTTTATTTTATTTTACTCTTATATTTTATTTAGTAGCTCAATCTTGGTTTGGGGTCCACTATGCCAAATGAACAAAAAAATTATAGATTTTTCACTCTCAAACCTTGGCTATAATAGATTCATATAGAAAAATTTAGAGGCCATTAAATTTAATTTGTGAAAGGTTTCAAGAGAAAATATTCAAGAGTTGGACAAACCATCCCAAACTTACCAAAACACAAACCAATTTAGTACACAAGAAAAAACCTAAATATTTTATAATTGACTTGAAAACTAAATCTAATACCACAAAACTCAGAGTACATACACACTAGAATGTCATTTGTGTTACCTATTAGAAAGCCTATCACTTCATGGTTACTTCATTTATCAACATGGAAAGTGAAAAATAGTTGGGATAAGCCCAATGAAAAAAATCATAAAGACAAAGAAAGAGATAAAACCAAAATAAAACAACATAACAAAAAACAAACAAGGAAGGGAAAACAAGGAAGCAAAAAGGAAATTATTTACAAGACTATTCCAAACCAATTCAAGCTTGATAGTAGTGCTTGAGGAAATTTCCATTAATAGGAAATGGAACATATTTACCAGTTAGACACCTTAGGTATAAATCATTTACACCTAGGATTTTAGAGATTTGGAAGGGTCTTAGCCAAAGGGCATCAAATTTTCTATGATTATCTTTATTTTCATGAGCCTTGTCCCAAATAAGTACTAATTCATATATCCTAAAATACTTTTGTTTTATCTCTTTTGTTAGACCAACATTTCATAACTCTTTGATGCTTGTTAAAGTGTAGCATAATTGCATCACAATTTTATTCTATCTATATTAAGTTTAGGAGGTGAGCCTCTACCTTGTTATCAGAGCCAAGGTAATATTTAATGAACACCAAGGTATAGATTATGAGGTTTATTGGGAAGACTAGGTCTTGGAAATATACCAAATGATATGGGAAAGTACCTAGATAATACTTGATCCTAGTCCTATCAGACCATAATGTAAGCTTTAAAACATTATACTAGTCTTTAGGATTCTTCTCCAAGACTTTTTTGATCATGTCCAACAAGTTATTATTTTTTGATTCAATTGACACATTACCTTATGGATAGTAATTAGACAAAAAATTAAAGATTAATTTATTGTCATAATATCACTTAATAAATTTTAGTGAGGATAAAACAAGGCCATTATCACATACGAGAAAAAATGGCATACCAAACTAGTGATAGTGTGGTCCTCAAGGAGTATGATCACAAATTTTGTTGTGAAATTATTGAATGCTTTGGATTTAATATAGTGTGTGAAATAATTAGTTTCAGTGAGTATAAACCTGTGTCTAATAGAATAATTAGCATTTATGTATCCCATAAATTCAAGTCCCCACTTTTTAAAGGGATGGGCCTCAATGACTGGCTATAGTGGAATGTATGAAGTGAATTTTCTATGCATAATTAATTGAAACATGTGGTAGCTCCTCAAATGAGCATGTACATAATTAATAATAGGAGGCTATTAGTATTTTTATTTACATATTTAGTGAGCTATGGCAACCCATGAAACATGTCTAGTCCCATATTTCCCATGGAAATTTCTAAACACTCCATCTACTTCTTCCTTATGTAGGCATCTCCAAAATAGGCCTTCATGGTTCCTTATATATAATATGCTTGACTTGATTATGAATCGCTTGATTTTTAGGTATAATTATCTTTTTTTATTAGAGTTTAGGTGACTTGGGCATTAATTATTGAGAAAATAATATACTACATCCTAGTACCAGTCATCATTTTTAATGCTTTATAGTGTATATTATTGGCACACAATATTTGGATCCACCTCATCCATGGTCTTGTTTATCCCTTGATGTATAACAATATTAAATGGATATATATCTATATTAAATTATTATAGGATGGAAATACACTTCCCAAATCACTTTTTTAGCTCATTATGCATTATCATTACATTAACAGTTGGATTAGGTTCAATGAAAAATACTTTATTGCATAGGATGTAATGTCTAAACTTTTTGACAACTTTAATCAAGACTAAGGCCTATTTGTAAATGGATGAGTATTTGAGATTAAAAATTTTGAGTGGGAACTCATAAATGAGACATGTATTTCATCCCTAGTTTATTTCATTTGTGTTAGGATAAAAATACTTGACTGTCATAAATTCAATGAATATATGTAGAAGGGTTGTGTACAGTCAGGACTAATAAGAACTAGTGTGTTTATTATTGACATTTTGAGTTGATAAAATTCCAATTTTGATTAATTAATCCATTAAATCTTAGTATAATTATTTATCATGTTGTTTACCAATCATAATATCTCTAAAAATCTTGAGATGTACTTCCTTATGAATATTATTTTGCTAAAGAGTGACTTCAATTATTTTATGCTACCAAGAAATAATATATTTCAAATTGACTCCAATATTTTTGGGTTTATTGAAATACATCATTTGGAGATGATGTGACCCAAAATATTACCCTCTATGACCCCAATAAGACATTTATTTAGGTTCAAGTATATTCCATGATCATTGCACCTATACAATACCGCTCTCAAGTCTTTCATGTGGTATTATCTATTCTTGGAAAACATAGTTAGGTTGTCCATGTATATGACCATACATATACCAATGAAGTATTTAAATGTAATATACATGGTCCATTAAAATGTGGAACCCACATTGGATAGTCTACATGAAATCAATTTTTATGCAAATATACCCCACTTAGACATAAATGCTATCTTTATCTATCTTCATAGTTGACCATTGCTTGATTGTAGCCTAAATATCTATCAATAAATGATATAATTTTAGGGCCATTAAATATCTACAAGACTTCATATAGTGAAGGTAGTAGATGGTTTTCCTTTTTAGAGGCTTTGTTCAGATATATGAAATCTATGGAGTTTGATTTCCCCATTCTTCTTTCAAATGGGAACCAATTTTGCCACATAGGCAAAGTGTCTAACATGATAAATGATATTTGCATAAATTAGATTCTATACTTATTTTAAAATTAAAATATCTAATAATGGATTGAATAGCCTTTGCATCTAGGGGAATGGTTTCACACTAAGTTTTAGAGGAATTGTTAGACTATGTATTTCATGTATTTTCTCATGTTTGATAGTGCATTAGCTAGCTATTTCATCTTGTAGTGAGTTTTTCCTATGTGAAGATTTATCCCACATTGGAAATTTTATCTAGTTTAGTATTTCACCTTGCCTATATAAAAAAGTGCCTTCCTTTATACTACAATGCTTCATTATGCTTCATTTTTGAATAATATATGATCTAATTTTTTTTGCATATCATATCTAAAACTTTTTTGTATGATATTTTGTTGCTAACTATTGTCCATTTTATCCCACATATCAAGCTTTGTCTACAATTTAAGAGAAGCCTAATAGGGTCCTAACAAAGTAGAAGATTCAACGGCTTAGAGACATGTCTAGAATGGCAAAGAGAAGGTTCTTGAGTAGGATTCATGGTGAAACCAAGTAGATAAAAGGTCAGGGACAAGTTGCATAAGAATTAGAAATTCATTTGAGCAATCAAAGTCTAAGAGAAAGTTTAGAAGAGCCTACAAGATTTAAAAACGCTAAGTGTAGAAACCTTTTTTGGCTAAGTCCTTTGTATTTTGTTTTAGGATTTTATTTGGCTAAGTTTAATTCTTATAGATTTTTTTATTTTGACTAAGTGTTGGGAATTATTTTAGACACTTTATCTGAAAAAAATTCTTTAAATCATGTTTATTTCATATATTTTATCCAAGGAAAAAACAAGGACCTAATTATTTTGAACATTTTGTTCAAGGAAAAAGCTAAGTCTATTTTCTTTTAGAAAAAATGTTTCATAATAATTTCTGTGAAGACCAAATTCTTTCAAGAAAATGCTCTACATCAAAAGGCTAAGTTAAAGTCCCAAAGGGAAATTATTGCAGACATTTTTTATGTAACATAAGTCCCAAAGGCAAATTCTTTTGGACATTTTATCCATAAAAAATGTCCAAGACAATATTTTCAATGACACTTTTCCATTGACTAAAAAGTCTACAGTAATGGTTCTGACAAAGGCAAAAGGCTAAAACACAAAGTTTGAAAGAATTTTTTATTATGGGGAAAATGTATGAGAAGTAGATGGTGACATTCATGCCAGTGTTAAAGCTTAAGCTCAATAGTCACCCATTGGGGTCCAAATATTGATGTTCATGTAGACATCATTGACATTCCCATGAACATTAATTGACGGGTATGCAAACATCAAATTTAAGTCACAAAAAAAAAATACAATACTATTAGTGATAGTCACATAGAAATAAAATAGATTTATGTAGATGTCAAATACAGGCATATAGGCATCAATTTTAAGCCCCATGAAATAGTTGTTTGAAATCAAAAATCAAGATCAATGATCGGTACTTAAACATATAAAAGATCTAATGATGAGAAGTGAATGATAGGTTAATGGGCTCAGGTAGATCAATGGCTCACATTCAATCATAGATTCAAGATTAATGTCATGTGATCAAGTCAAAGAGTCAATAAATCTTGAGAATAGATGTGTGGTTGATAAGTGGCATGAGCATTACAAGCTAGTATAAGATTGATGAACCATGTCTTATCACGAAAATAAATATCAATGATGTAAGATTGGTAAATAGATTAATTATTTGAGTCAGTTATCCATTAATAATAATCAAAGTATCAAGCCTAGGATATTTTGACAAAGTTGATACAACATTCTTTGACTTGGGTAAGGTAAATATGAAGGAACCAAGCTCAAATGCGATCTAGGTTGAACCGAAGTAGGGATACCAAGACCAAACATTGCCAACAGAGCTCCATGGAGGTAAAATAGGTCTTTTAGACCTAATATAGACCAAGGAGGTGGAAAATTATTATCAAATCAAGAACATGTACCCAGTGAACTTGTTTTATAGATTAAAATTATAGGAAAACCAATAGTGTGGATTAGTTTTCATATATAGTGGACCTAGGTTCAAAGTATCATGGAAGGGTAGATAAATGAGATATAGTGGGGGATTCTCATCCTTCCACATAGTCATAGCTTGACAAACCACTCCTCAAAGTATGCATGACATGGCTTTATTAGTTTTAAGAATGAGGGTCCGGTCCTCATAATGAGTGATAAGTGGTAGATAGGCATGGAAAATGAAGGAATACACATAGACTTAAATGGATTCATCATTAGATCTAGTTTCATGAAAGTGACCCTTCTCTCCACTCTTGCATGCCATGAAAAACTATTAAAGATCAGTTAGCACCCTGTCAAAAATCTAACAGATTGATCTGATTATTATAACTACATTGATTTTAAAACCCAAATTAAAATAACTTGATCCCACCATTGCAACCATAAATAAGATCAGTGAAGGAATATTGTAATGGTGAAACCAATTGAAGTGACTTGGATCAATTAGGAAGCTTGAATGAGCATAAATATAGAGGTAATTGTAATTTAAATTTAGATGGAGTTATGATCATTTTTATTCCAATTTTTAGTGCCAAAATCCTTCTTTATTATTCCCTTTTTTTATACATATGGCCTTTGAGATATTATTGATCATCCCTCAGGCTGGAATGACTAGACTCTACCAGAAATTATATTCTACACCTCTTAGAATAATGAATAGAGAATTTTTCATTTGTTTACTAATTTATGCTTAGTGTTTTATGTTTGTTTGATATGAAAAAGTGGTTTCATTCTTACCTTTTTAGGTCCAAGTCCAACCTAAGTACTACTAAGATTTCCTTACAGGTCATCTAACATGTCTTAATGTTGATGTCTCAGGTATAGAGTGGATTATTGACTATAAGTTCTTTCAACCAAGCCTTACCCTCATTTCTATCCAACTTAAGTACATGAAATTAACCTCTAGGTGAGGTATTGCTACTTTTAGACCATAGTAAACATTGTATTAATTTCTTTTTGTAGCCCATTAGTGTGCTAGTGAATTCAATCTTGAGAGTGGATCTTTAAACATTCAATGCATCATCATATGTTAGAATAGATTTTATTTTATGCAATATTTTAACTCTTTTCACCCCAATTTGTTTAGGTCTTATAAAGAGAGGTCCAAACTATTGTATTTGAGGAACTAGACTCATTAAAAACCCTAAAGGTCTGGTCTAGATATAGGCATCCCATAACCTTAGATCATTCCCATGTTAGTCTAGGTATGGGTCAGACTTGAATAAATTTGATCTCTATTAGGTTCTATTTGGATAGATAATAATTTTGGCATGCCTTGTGGGACCACCTATTTACATAGTTTGAATCATATATCTACATATCTAAGTTTAGTAGTAAATTCTAGAGTTTCTTTTTTAGATTTGCATATTTTCATGCCCCCAAGAGTTGTCAAAAGATCCTCTACAAAATGGGAAGAAACAAATTTATCTAAGCTATCTTTTCAATAAACAAAGAAGAAGAAAGCCTCTCAGTCAAATCCTACACCTACACCTCTTGTTCCCCATATTATTTCACAAAATCCTCCTATTTTTTCCAATATTATTCAACCAAACATTGTTATAAATCCCATACCTCAGATGGTTTTTCTTAGAATATAGGCCTTTATGCCATTCAATGGTGGTATTCCTCTAAATCTTACTCAATGGGAAGATATTCCAATCTCAAATTTGAAGGCTCTTCCTTATTTTATAAGATAAAAGCTAGTTACTCCTATAAAACATATTGTATATATTGCTAACCTCATCATGTGACTTAGGAAAATGTAGTAATGAGGTTGCTGGTAACTTATTTCAAAGGGAAATCACTTCAGTGGTATAGAGAATTAGCTCTTACATCAATCAATAACTGGGATGAATTTGGAGAGGTCCTATGCAAGTAATTTGAATACAAAAGTCACCACCTCTCACTTGTAGAGTAGCTTAAAACAATCAATAGATTCAATCATGAATTCATGGTGGATTTTAATTACAAGTTTCAAAAGACTTGGGATAGAATTCTTATAGTGATTAAGCCTACACCCAATTATGCTTTTTTGTACTATTTGAAATCTCTCAATATAGATGTAGTTGTGATGATTAAAGGCATGGGAGGGAACTGATAATTATCTTATAAAAGTAGACAAGTTATCTCTAAGGCCACTAATGCCTCTCTTTCTATAAATCCACCCTCCTACTCCAAATAATGCTCCACTTCCACATTCAACAAATTTTTATCAGATAGAATGTGATCAATCTAATAGACTAGGGAAGATAGAGAGTCTTCTCAAGACTCATAAAAACAAGTTTGTTACAATGGAAAGACAATAAGCTCTACCATACAAGCCATATCAAAAAACTAATCAAAATTATCAATATAATAGGTCATCCTATCAGTCCACTCAATAAGGAAAAGGGAAAAATTCTCAGTCAAGGCAATACAATCCCAATGCTCTAAGAAATTCTAGAGTATTATGCCAACTTAGAACAACTATGCCTAGGAAGGGCAATGGAACAATCAGTGGGACCAATAAAATAACATGGCAATGGCACTAACTAGTGAGAGCCCACATTAGTTTTATATGTATTAAAGTTTAGCTCCTCTTCCATATGAAAACTAGTCAAATAAGGAAGCCTCTCTACTACATGGAGACATTCCTTCATTCACTCAATCAAAAGTTCAAAATCAATAAGGAAGAGAGAATGGTAAATCACCTATTGAAACTACATTTTTGAACTTTCAAAAATGCAAGGCTTCTTTTGAGCACACAACTATAAATAAAATTCAAAATATGCTTAATGTTGACATTTCATTTGTAGCCCATTCTAGATTTAAGAAAAGGGTAATTGGTGATGGTTTAGGTCCTGATAAGGCAGCCCCTCAACCTTTTCATCCACCAAAAAATACTACCACTCATGATCTACCTTAAAAGATACCAAATAAGTATGTTCAATATATAAAGAGGTAGAATGTGAAAGGGCCTTACATCCCCTAGTTCACACAACATCTAGGAGCCCCTATTGATCCTAAATTGCAGTAAAGGATAGTTACTTCTCCACTCAGTATTGTGGATCATATGAAGAAAACTTTGGTATCAATTTCAATGTGGAATACACTGCTAATTCTAGGATAAAAGAAGTATCTACAAGAGGATCTTTTAAAGCTCAATATCTCTGATGGACCACCTAAAAAGGAAAGAGTAAGTGTTTTTATAACCAAATCTAATCCATTTTTTGAGCCTCAAGATCTTAAAGTGACTAATCCTCCTCTATTCTATCTTTCAATTGTCATAGGAGATTGTCTTGTCCATAATTTTATGATTGATAGTGGAGATAGTACTTCTATCATGCCTAAATCCATAGCTAACAAACTAGGAATCAAGTATGAACCTCATGAAAAAGGAGTGTTATTGTTAGATGCTTCCCATACTAAGATTATGGGCATCCTCAAAGATCTTAAGATTTTACTTGCTGCTTGTCCAAATTTTACCATTTCATAGGATATAGTTGTTGATTTACCTCCATACTTTGCACTATGCCTATCTAGAGATTTTACTACTAAAATAGGAGGTTATCTTTATTCATATTGGTCATATATGGTTTTTATAATTAGATATGGAACCAAATTCACTATAATATCAGTGCTTATTTCTATATTTCACCTTGAACCATATATGCCAAATATGTCTAATATGAATTGCAATATTTTAGAAGAAGATGAGGGTATTATTGCTCAAGAACCTTCTAAGCCATTAGAAGTCATACCATATCTACTCTTGGATTATTGGGCTACTAATAACCATGGGTATGACCCATACAAAGGTATTCAAGAAGATATTTTTGGTGTCTATTACATGCATGAAGGAGGTGACTCATTACCTAGTCTCACCAACTCAAAGTAGGATCAAGAGGGAGTATGAAATATATATTTTGATGGATCTAGATAAAATAATGGAAGTGGGGATGGTGAAATTTTGGTTTCATCTCAATATCAAAGGTATTATTATTTAGTTATATTTTAGTTTAGTTATACATCAAATACTATAAAATATGAAGCTCTTATTCATGGCCTTTAGTGGGCCAAGAAAAGAAGTATTAAGCTTTTACAAGTGAAAGGTGATAATGACTTGGTAGTGAAATAAGTCAGAGGTTTAAGTGAAAAAAATAATCCTCTCTTAAATTCCTATAAACATAGAGTTTGGGACTTCAGGGAAGATTCCTAGCATTTGATATTTGCTCCATTCCTAGAGGAGCTAATAAGCATGTAGAGAGACTTGCTTCCATAGGAGCACAATATGATATAGTGTACCAACTTAAGGATAATAAAAATTAGACCCAAATCAAGGTTGTATGTATTCCTTAATTTACAAAAAATGAGGTAATTTGACAAGTTTTTGATAGTGATAAAAAGATAGCCTATTTCTTATAGAATGAGGCAAAATTTTTCTCAAAGAATCAAAATAAATTACAATGCTAATATGAGGATTAGATTGTACAATCGAGATCAAACAAGATGTCTAAAGGTTTAGTAACTTTGGATAGTATTTTAAATGAAGATGAAAAACTTATAAAGGATAAGGTAGGCATCTCTTCTAAGGAAGAACATTATGAGAAAGTTCACATAGTTAAAGGTAAGCAACTCAAGTGGGATAAAGTGAACATTGATTTTGAGAGAGTAGCTTTAATTTAATTATGTAATGAGTATATAGATTTATTTTCTTGGGAATACCATGATTTGAAAGGGTTTGACCCTAGATTAACACATCATACTATTGAAATTGAACATGATATAAAACTAGTAAGACAAAAATAAAGGCCCATCAACCCCAAGGTTGAAATTCTCATGAGAAAGGAGATTACCAAGATGATTGAGTCAAGTATAATATTTCCTATCAATCACTCAACATGGGTAGAGAACCTTGTACTAGTGAGAAAGAAAAATGGAGAGATAAGATTATGTGTGGATTTTAGAGATCTGAACAAAGTGTCACTGAAAAACCACTATCCTCTTCCTTACATGGATCAAATATTGTAGAGGGTATCAATTTCACAAAGGTTTTCCTTATTATATGGGTACTCTAGTTACAACTAGATTTTGGTGAAGGATGAATATTGGTATTAAACAACTTTCACAATAAAATGAGGCACTTGTGCCTATCAAAAGATGCCTTTTGGGCTCTCTAATGGTGGAGCCACCTTCCAAAGAGAAATGAATGTTGCCTTTCAAGGTTTTTTGAGTGAAATGGTCTTAGTTTATCTTGATTACATTAATATATTTTTAAAGGATCCTAATTATCATCTAACACACTTAAGATTTATTTTTGATAGATGTAGACAATTTGGAGTTTCATTCAATCCAAAGAAGTGTATATTTTTAGTTCATGAGGGGAGACTGATTGGGCATGTAGTGTCCAAAGATGGTATTTATATTGATCCAAAAATAATAGAATCAATCATTTATCTATCATTACCAAAACATAAGAAAGGAGTTTTAATCTTTTTAAGAAAGATCAATTTCATTAGAAGATTTAATCCTAGATTTCAAAACTAGTAAGGCCACTCACTCAAATGCTAAAGAAAAATCAAGATTTCACTTGGAGTAAGGAGGGTAAGAGAATTTTTAAATCCATCAAGAAATAAATCAACCAAGAACTAGCTTTAATTAATCCATATTTTAGTAAGGATTTCTTTATGTATGTTTTTTCTACATTTAGTAGAATTTCAGCCATGCTTATGGAATAGAATAGTGAAGGTTTAGAACAACCCATTGATTTTTTAAATAAAGATTTGGAAGACTATTAGGAGAGAAATTATTTTATTTAAAATATTTTACTTGATATTATAAAAGGTTTTAAAAAATTTATACATTTGGTTTCAAATAACAAGATTATACTAATGGTAGCTCATCCTAGTGTGAAGAATTTCATCTTCACTAGAGACTTATGTAAAAAGAGAGTTAGATAGGTCACTAAGTGCATATAATATGATATTTAAGTGAAGGTAAAAAATATGGTCCAAGATAAAATATTGTGTGAACATATTATATAAGATGTAAAAGAAGAAAAGGAGATGGTTTTGACACTTCAAGATACCTAATAAAAAGTTGAAACTACTATTCTATCCAAATGGACACAAGACATTGCTAAATTCCTTTAAATAGGAAAATGTCCAATGGGATTAGATTCATTAAGGATAATAAATTTAAATTTGAAATCAGTACCATATATTCTAATTGATGGATTTCTATTCAAAAGGGACATTGTAGGTATGCTTTGAAGGTGTGTTGAAACTAATCAATTTGACAAGCTTTTTGAACAATTTCATGATGGTCCTTCTAGAGGCCATTTTGTATCCAAGACCATAGATAAAAGATAATTATATATTTTTAAATTTGGCCTAATTTATTTAAGGATGCACATTCATGGGTTAGGAAGTGTGCAAAGTGTGCAATGTTTGTAATAAAATAGAGTCTAGTTGTTATGCCATTGAAGCTTATTCAGGTTGAGCAGCCTTTCATGCAATGAAATTTATAATTCATTGGCATGATACATCCTATATATAGTGATATTCATAAATGGGTCTTGATATATACATACTTTTTCACCAGGTGGGTAGTAGCAGTAACTTTGAAGGAGGTAAATGAGAACTCTATGCCTGAGTTCTATGAGAGTCTAGTTACCCATTTGGAGTACCTTCTACTATAATATCAGTTAATGATTTGGAATTTAAAAATAAAATTTATTTAAATGGGATCTTATGAAATTTATTTATCTCACATCTTCATCAAATTACTATCCACAGAGTAATGGACTAGTTGAGTCCATTAACAAGAACTTGATTCGTATCATCAAAAAACATTAGAAGATAATCAGAGATCTTGGCATATAAAGTTGAAGACTAATATATGGGTTGAGAGGATCACCCCAAAGGAGTAAATTGGTCATCAAAATTATCTCTTAGTTTATGGAAGAGAATCAAGGCTTCCCAACTCATTATAACTTTGATCTTTAGATCTTGCACACTAGCTAGAGCTTCTAGAAAGTGACGTAATGGAGGTTAGGATGAATGGAATGAGAGAATTTGAAGAGATAAGAGATGATAAAATTAATACCATGTGGTATAATAAGAATAAATTCAATAAATATTTTGATAAAATAGCTTCATCAAGGACATTCTAGCAAGGTGACATAGTTCTCAAATGGGATGAGGACCATGTAAAGAAAATACTCCAAGTTTGATAGCCTTTAGAGTGGACCTTATGTCATCAAAAGTTTTAAGAAAATAAATGCCTTTGATATTTATATATTTAATGGAGATATCCTTCCCATCCATATCAATGGGAGGTATCTTAAGTTCTTCTATTAGTTTGATCACATGCTCTTTATACACAAGTAGATAGGTCTATCTTTTCCTCCAAGTACTTTTGCACATTATTGTTTTTAGTTATTTAGTTAGTTTTGGTCCATTTTGTTGATTTATTATTTTTATTTTTATTTTCCATTTCTCTAAAAGTGTTTCCAAAAATAAATTAGAGTCCTTTTGTAAGTAATATTTCATTTGTTTAGTCATCTTAAACAAGCCTAATCAAAGTCTAGATTCCACAATCAGCAGGTTGGTCAAACTAACTAAGTGGTCATAAGTGTTGGCCATTTTAGCCCACATATCAATATTTACCTATAGTTAGAGATAAGACTAATAGGATCCTAATTTATTATAATATTAAATGGATTAGAGACAGGTCTAAAATGGCAAAGAGAAGGTTCTTGAATAGGTTTCATGGTGAAACCAAGTAGATCAAAGTTTAGGGACAAGTTGCACAAGAATTGGAAAGTCATTTGAGAATTAAAATTCCAAGAACAAGTTTAGAAGAGCCTAAAATATTTAAAAAGGATAAGTGCAAAACCTTTTTTTTGTCTAAGTCCTTAATTGGCATATTGTTTCGAGTTTTTATTTGGATAAGTTCAATTCATGCAGACTTTTTTATTTTAACTAAGTGTTAGGAATTATTTCAAACATTTTATTTGAAACAAATTATCAAATACATGTTTCATTCATATATTTTGTCTGAGGTAAAATCAAGGACATAATTATTTTGAACATTTTTTAGGGAAAAATCTAAGTCTATTTTCTTTTGGAAAAAATGTTTCAGAACAATTTGCCTAAAGACCAAATTATTTCAGGAAAATCATCCACATCAAAAGGATAAGTTAAAGTCCCAAATAAAAATTCTTGTGGAAATTTTTTCCATAGCATAAGTCCCAAAGGTAAATTATTTCAAACATTTTTTTCATAAAAAATGTTTGAGACAATCTTTTCAAAGACACTTTTCCATCAAACAAAATGTCCACAGTAATGGTTCTGATAAAGGAAAAAGATTGAAACAAAAAGTCTAAAAGAATTATTTATTGTAGGTAAAATGTATGAGAAGTATAAAGAGATGTTTGCATAAGTTTCAAATTTCAATCTTAATAGTCATCCATTGGGGTCCAAAGATTGATGATCACACAAACATCATTGGTGTTCCCATGGACATCAATTGATGGGTATACAAATGTCAAATTTAAGTCATGACAAATAACCATTGGTTTTCAAATATCATAGTGATAGTCACATAAAAATCAAATACTTTCACATAGATGCCAAATATATGCATTCAAGCATCAATTTTAATCCCTATGTAATAGCTATTTGGATTCAAAAATTAGGATCAATGATTAGTGTTTAATCATATAGAAGATACAATGATGAGCATATATTGATAGATTAATGGGTCCAAGTAAATCAATAGATCACATTCAATCACAAATTCAAGATCAATGGCACATGAGTAAGTCAAAGAGTCAGTGGATCTTGAGAATGGATGCATGTTTAACAAATGGCATGAGCACGTTCAAGCTGGTAGAAGATTGATGAACCACATCTTATCATGAAAATCAAGATAAATGATGTAATATTGGTCAATATATTAATGATCTGAGTCATTTTTTAACAACTAATA
The DNA here is from genome assembly GCA_037957365.1 of Torreya grandis. Classification (NCBI taxonomy): domain Eukaryota; kingdom Viridiplantae; phylum Streptophyta; class Pinopsida; order Cupressales; family Taxaceae; genus Torreya; species Torreya grandis. The sequence continues at coordinate 165,503 of JARHVA010002180.1, read as the reverse complement.
ACTAAATTATCAAGCTTAGTACATTTTGATAATAGTCAATATGGAATTCTTTGAGCTAGGCAAGGTAAATACTAAAGAACCAAGATCAAATGTGATCTAGGTTGAACTAGAGTGGGGACACTAAGACCTAGCATTACCAATAGATATACATGGAGGTAAAATGGGTCTCTTAGACCTAATATAGACCAAGGGGGGAAGCTTATTTTCAAATTAAGAACATGCACTTGGTGAACTTCTTTTATCAATTAAAACTATAGGAAAACCAATAGTGTGGATTGGTTTTCATCTATAGTGGACCCAGGTTTAGATTCCCATGTAGGGGTAGATAAATGAGATATTTTGGGGTTTCTTATCCTTTAACACAATCATAGTTTGATAAAACATTGATCAAAGTATGTATATAATAGCTCTGTTATTTTTGAGATATGAAGATTTGGTCCTCATAATGAGTGAAAAGTGGTAGATAGGCATGGAAAATGAAGGTAAACACATAGACTTCAATGGCTTCATCATTACATCTAGCTGCATGAAAGTCACCCTTCTCTTCACTATTACATGACATGACAAATCATTAAAGAGAAGTTAGCACCATCACAAAACTCTAATAGATTGATATGATTATTGTAATTGCATTGATGTTAGAACCCAACTCAAAACAACTTGATCCCACCATTAAAACCATAAAAAATATTAGTGAAGGAATAATGTAATGGTGTAACTTATTGAAGTGACCTAGATCAATCAGGAAGCTTGAAGGATTATAAATGTAGAGGTAGTAGTAATTGTGATTCAGATGGAGTTGTGATCATTTTGATTCCCCTTTTTAGTGCCAAATTCCCTCTTTCTTTCTCCCCTTTCTTCTATAAATATGGCCTTTGAGCTATTATTGAGCAACATTTACGGTGATATGACTAGAATCTATTAGAAATTATATTCTACACCTATTTGAGTAATAAATAGATCATTTTGAATTTTTTTACCAATATATGCTTAGTGTTTTATTTTTGTTTGATATGAAAAAGTAGTTTCCTTCTTCTCTTTATAGGTCCAAGTTTAACCTAAGTACTAATAATATTTCCTTGTAGGTCATCTAGCATGTCTTAATGTTGATGTCTCAAGTATAGACTAGATTTTTGATTGTAAGTGCCTTCAATTAGGCCTTACCCTCATTTCCCTCTAGCCTAAGTACATTAAATTTACCCCTAGGTGAAGTATTGTTGCTTGGAGACCATAGTAAACATTGTATTAAGTTTTTTTTATAGCCCATTAGTGTGCTAGTGAGTTCAATCTTGAGAATGGATATTTTAACATTCGATGCATCACCATATGTTAGAATAAGTCTTATTTTATGTAATATCTTACATTTTATCACCCTGACTTATATAAGTCTTAGGAAGAGAGGTCCAAAATATAATATCTGAGGAACTAACCTCAATAAAAACCCTAGAGGTCTAGTCTATGTATAGGCATCTGTATTCATATAAAGTGTTCAAATTGGTAGCTTGATTGTGGCTTGTGACACCCAATCCATAAGACCCTCTTAAATGCTCTCATGACCCTTCTAGATACTTTTTTTCTTATAACCAATCATCTGTAGACTTTTAAGACCTGATTCTAACTTAGCCAGGCTAAATTTTCCATGTTAATTCCATCTTTTAGGTCTTGAGTCTATAGGATATAAGTTTAAAGGTTAAAATATAGAACCAAACCCTAGGGTGTCTCATTTTTAATATTCTTTTCTAATCACATTTCTATCCCAAATGACCATTTCTTTCTGATCTTTATTCTTCATTATGTCATCCTAACATAAATATATTTAACCTATGACTAATAAATCTCTATAAAATCCCATTCAAATTTAATTTAGAAGGGTTTGGTATATATTAAAAATCAATCAATAATACAAGAAATAATACCAAGGAAAATTTACCTATTCTCTACATACATCCATCCAATACAACTACATGCATACACAAACCCTCACATTAGTCCCTAGCCATCTCAAGCACTCCTAGTTTGGAATTTTTTCATCCATATAACACTATTTTAAAAATCACATCAAGTGAGAGAACTACATATAGCTTGATCCCTCTTAAAATTATTGGTATGTAGGCAACATGCCCATACAAGGGGCATGGATAAATGTTCAATGCATCTTACACACACTAACCCCTCTTATTTCTCAAGTTTTATTCAATCATAATGAAAGTCTGGTGTTTGATATTAAACTATATCTACAAGGATATTTTTCAACATTCAATATTCAAAATTTCATAGGTAGGCTCACATAAGGACAATAGACAAAACCCAGAAAACTTAAATCTCAATGACTAGTTTAGATAATAGCAATAGGAGCTAGACTATAACATCAAACCCTAAAGTGTCTTGTTTTTTATGCTCCTATCCTTTCAAAAAATAAAATCTAGATCCTAGTTCATGACACTATCTCAATCCTAAACAGCTAGTTTTAGCCTTTGTCTCAGTTGTCTCAGTCTAGTTTTAAGATAAGTTGCATTTTTCCTTATTACTATTTTTAGAAAGGTTTAAAAGGCACAATAAATTATACAAATTAGCACTCTAATTATTGAAATATTATTTATTTATTTATTTTTATAGACCCTTAACTAAATTAGGAATAAAACTCTAATATTCCCAAAATGGTTAAATCATTTGGTAAACCTAACTTACTTTGTTTGCACATAAAAACCCTAGAAACCCTAGGGAAATTTTCTTGCTAAATTTTCCAATATTTTTCTAATTTTTCCTACATATTTAAATCAAAATTTCACATTTTATTTTTAAAATTCACCTTAATAATTTTAAAAATTATTTCTTTCAAACCCTAGTTGCCTATACTAGGTCCTGATATTTTCCCAATATTTTTATGATATTTTCCTACATATTTATATCAAAATTTCCCATTTATTTTTTAAAATTTACAATATTAATTTTGAAAATCATTTTATTTTAAACCCTAGTTGCATATACTAGGTTCCATGCTTTTGAGGTATCACCTTACATCTAAATCAGATTTCACATAAAAATTAAAACTAGATATCACTCATTTCATAACATTTTTTACAATAATGAGTCCATACTTGGTTCTATCATGTATATGAATGATGAATTTTAATATATGTTAATACAAAGCTTCATTCTTTCCCTTTCATGATTATTTCTTATAATAAGGGATGATATTAAAAAATTTATTGGTAAAAATGTATAAGATTTCAATATTTCTTTTGCATATTTTCTCTATCTCATGCGAAATAATTTCCAACTCTATTTTGATAAACATGTTAGAAATGTTATGTTACAAGTCAAAGTTTTTTATGCATTAGTGTAAAATTCCATGCTCTCTATCCCTTGTTTGTTATCTCTCATGTGGAATATTATTTATAATCATATTTCTATACAATTTATAACTCTAATGACTTCTTTAACATGATATCTCTCTAATATGTGTAATTCAATAAAGAATAAAATCCTTACATACTTGGAGGATCCATTGCATAAGCTAACAACCACCTATCAAGTTTCAATGTCATATCTCATACACAATAAATAATTTCCTTCTCCTCCTCTCCCTTAAGAGGGTGATAGTTACTTTCCCTCTAACTAGGTCTATGTTATCACCCCTCCAAAATGTGAGGTATCCTATATCTTCAAATCCTATTCAACATCAACTAGGGTTTACACTTGTGAGACTATAAGGGATCAAATCACCAATTTGAGCAAGTTAATTTTAGATTTACAAACATAGAATTAGTGATTACATGACAAGATCACATTGCAAAATTAGATTATAATACAAAAGACTCAAAGGCATCCTAGTGCCAATCATGTATAGGCACCTTCACCTAGTCAATTAGTTCTAAGAAATGTTACATATCAAAACAAGAAATCACAAAAAATTAACTCTACAACTAGTGATTCAAAAAGCATTCAAAGATCAAATAAGAGTTTAAGTGAGGTACTAAGGGAAATGATTAAATATAAGTTGATTAAACTACCTCCTCTACATCCAGTGAGAAGATCCAAATATTATTGTGCATATCATATAATGCATGGACATCACATATATTCATGTTTGGCATTGAATAAACATATATAATAAATAATAGATAATGAAGTCCCTATACAATGTAAATCAGTCAAGTAATCCATAATGACTAGGAACACATTCACAAAGGGTCAAATTTAGAAATAGTAAAAAGTGGTTAGCAAAGCATAACTCAAAACAATAAAAGGATCAAAAATCAAAATCAAAGAAAGAAAAAGTACCAAAAGTATAGGTAAAGCATGAAAAAGATGAAAATATACCTCTCTAAAGTGAGGCTCAATTTTCAAAGTAGTATGCATTTGGTCAAAAATATATACAATAGTTTGATTATTAGGGTCAAGGTTTGGGTAAGCATGCTCATAACATCACTACTCCTATTCTATCAGTTGATAATGTTTGTCACCAAGGCTTGGGATTTACTGAACATCATAAGGCAAATCATTCATAGAGACAATTTATAAAAGTAAAAGATCTAGATACAATAAAATTTAACACTAGTATTCTATTAGTTCAAAATAAAGACGATAATGATGAGTAAAACAATACATATTATTATGATTTCCAAGATACCGATAATGAATCTAAATATTTAGAGTCATATTCATAACCATTCCATCATGCTTCAAAATCATGCATGGTTATTTTATTTGATACATGGCATCATGATAGGGAGTCTCTCATGAGACTCATTAGTTATTATCAGTTCTTCTCAATCTTTTTTGTGTATAGCTTATTTCAAATTTTTTGTACATAGTCTCCTTATGATTTATTTTACATATCTTCTTTTCAATTTCTTGTATAGTCTTCTTATGATTGATTGTACATAGCTTATTTAAAAAATACTAATTTTTTTTTAATATTTCAAAATACCAAAAACATTCAAATATTTCAAAATACAAAAAAATTCAAATAGCTCAAAACACCAAAAACATTTCAACTATATGAATCTTCGATGTTTTACATTTCTACTACTATACTAGACTTACATTTTGTTATTCTATGCTATTGTTGTTGATTTATCTACATTACCATGCTTCACTTGATATTTTTTGAGTGTGTGTAGTGACACCTAGATCCTTGATTGCTTCACTCTAAGGGGGCATCCTAATTCTACATTCAAAACATACATCGATATATATACCCATCAGGGGCATCTTTTACATGACTACACCATCCAAGTTATGTTATTCCTACACCACATAATCTAAGTTATCATGATGAGGTACATTGCTTACTATCTTACATAGATTACTCTATCAACACTCACTAGTATATAGAACTTGTGTATTTTTTAGCATCTACCTAGTCTTATACTACATGTTTTGCATACTTTCACTTCTTTATTTGATTAGTTAGATGCTATTGTATTTCCAACATATTACATGTTTTCCATCTTTACTTTGCATAACTATATGTGATTGCATTTTTTAGTTCCTATTTTGTCTCTTGTATGTGCCTTAGGACATTTCCCAATATCCTTTGCTTGTAATCTTCTATGTGATTGTGGCCCTCATGCCAACCTTGCTTGTTTTCAATTGTATGTGTATGTGTCATTTGAACATGACTTGTATGTTTACTTTCCAATTTAAGTGACATGTACACATGTCCCTTGTTTTCTTGGCCCCTTGGGCACTAATGTATGGTTCTTTCTTTTTACCTTGTGTGCTTTTTGCTTGATTGATTCTCAACTATTTGCAATGCCTTGATCCACATCATGCATTATCTTACTTTCTTGGATGCCATGATGGACATCATGTTCCATCCCTCCTTGATAACTAACAACTAACATTTCCAATTTCAATTTAGTATACTACACATGCTATGGCATTGTTATATCTATCTAGGTATACCCTTATTGATCTAACAATCTCTAATACAAACCATGCTCTATCTTGAGACATAATTTTGATTATCATTGTTATATCATGTGTTTCATAGTATAACACACTTGCAGGGCTCTTTATTCTAAGGGTATTCATTGAAGGGTCTTCATTCATACCCCTAAAAGAGGGGGGGGGAATAAATAGGGGTTTTGTAATAGAGATCAGAGCTCCAACCAATTTAAAAATTAGTTTTTAGAACACTTACAACAACAATCAAAGGTCAAACTAGGTAGAATAGACTAGAAAAATAGTGACAATTATAGAACAGTCATCAGATATAGTAAAGGATAATAGTGTTAGACATGGACAATAGTGATAGATAGTAAGATGTCTTATTTTTAGTGATCCTATCCAAACAAAAAAAATAATATATTTTCTAGAAACAGGCTGAAAGGTAATCTCAACTATAGTTTTGTCACATATAGATCAGTTTAAATTTAGTAATTTTAGTAAAATTTTTCTTAGAGAATTCAGATATAAGGGGAATCATGCATGACATGATGGATCTCACTTCTAGTTTTAGATTGGGAAATTGGTATAACTTCTAGATTAGAATACATGTTACAAATACCAATGATTGGGGGCAATGTGTATGTCATATTTAACTTTTTTTCTCTCCAAGTTTAGTATATTACCTAGGCATTCTCAATAATTACATGCCTTACTCCATCTATAGGTGGTTGGCATCATTTTGGGGTGGCTTTCATATAAACCTAACCTCCACATTCTTGAATGGTTTCCACATAATCCTAGTTTCCAATTTTTAAGTGACTTTCATACAAGCTTAATCTCTTCCTTCCAAAGTGGCCAAGATTAGCCTAGTTTCCAATACACATTCAAATATCCACACTACATTATCAAATTATAGAAAATTTATGGGATTTAGGAGCCATCTCTTATGATACATATTCATACTGGTATCAATTTATAACTTCTCTTAGTGGGAAATGATGGAGCCAAAGGGCTAGCATTTATATTCTTGAGCCATCTACTTAGAGGGATTTGACACATAGTCTAAATATTGATTAACACATGCATGATTACATATCTTCACTTAGTGGATGATGATGGAACCAAAGGGACATCTTTTACATTCTTGAGCCACTCTCAGGGAATTTAACGCTCAGATTCATTCATGATATTACTCTTGGTACAACACATACCCAATATCACTGAATAACACAACAAGTTTTGTATTGGTCTACATACTCGGTGAGGTGTATTCATTCTTTTCTCTTCCTCTCTCTCTTACCCAAATTTTGTACATTATTATTTTAGATATAACATATCTAGTAAGAACTAATCTACTCTTTATTTTGTCTTGCAGATTTAAATTTCACAATGTTCTCTCTTTATACACACATAACATCACATAGCTTCATGGGATTCACCCTTATAGGTAATGTTTAAATATTCTTTCTACTTTCATTTATCTTAGTGTTTCACTTTGTTGCATCACTATAACAAAGGGAGGGGAATTTAGTCATATAAAATGTCTAAATTGGTAGCTTGAGTGTGTCTTGTGACACCTAATCCATAGGACCATATTGCATGCTCTCATGACCCTTATAGACACCTTTTTGCTTATAACCAGTCATCTATAGACTTTTGAGACCTGATTCTAACTTATCTATTCTAAATTTCCTATGTTAATTCTATCCCCCTAGGTCTTGAGCTTGTAGGATAGGAGCACTGGGGTTAGACTATAGTGTTGGACCCTAGGGTGTTCCATTTCCAATGCTCTTGTCTAATCACATTTCAAGCCCAAATGATCATTTCCTTTTGATTCCTATTATTTATTATGTCAACCTAGCACAAATAAATTTAACCCATGACTAATATATCTTTATAAAATCCCATTCAAATTTCATTTAGAAAGGGTTGGAAAATATTACAAAGAAAACAAGAATACAAGAAAAATCACTTAGACAAATTTTCCTATTCTTTTCATATAGCCATCTAATACAACAACAAGCATACTCAAACCCTCAAACTATTCCCTAGCCACCTCAAACACTCCCAATTTGACATTTTTACATCTACATAGCACTATTGCATAAAGCACATCAAGTGGGAGAACTACATATGTCTTGATCCCTCTTTGAAGTATTGGTATGTAAGTAGTGTGCCCACACAAGGGGTGTGGATACATGTTTAGTGCATCTTACACATACTAAGCCCCCCTCTTTCTCAATTTTTATTCAAGCACGATGAAGGTCTAGAGTTTGAGATTAAACCAACTCTACAAGGAGCTCTATCAACATTCAAGATCCTAAATTTCATAGATAGGATAATATACAAAACCCAAAAAAATTAGATCTCTATGATTAGTTTGGACAATAGTGGTAGGACCTAGACTATAACATCAAACACTGAAGTGTCTTATTTTTTCAACTCCTATTCTTTAACCAAACAAAAGCCAGATCCTAGTTCATGACATTGTCCCAGTCCTACACATCTATTTTCAACCTCTGTCTCAGCCATCTTAGTCTAGTTTTAAGCTAATTTATATTTCTCCTTATTTATTGCTATTTTTAGAAAATTTTAAAATGTATAGTAAATTATAAAAATCAATACTCTAATTATTTCAATATTATTTACTAATTTATTGTTCTAGACCCTTAAATAAATTAGGAATAAAAATCTAATATTCATAAAATAGTTAAATTAGCATCCCACAACCTTAGATCATTCCTATGTTAGTCCAGGTATGGGTCAAACTTGAATAAATCTGACCTTTATAGGGTTATATTTGGATAGCTAACACTAAATCTAACACTTCAAATTCTTGGGTTGGAATGCCTTTACCATTCCTAATATGGTATTAGAGTGTTGAGATGTTTCTCCCATCTATGTTACTACAAATTTGCTTCAAAAACTTCCCTTGTCACTACTTCTTCCTTTGTCACAAATCATCAAGTCATTTTTTCTTTCCCTCTTATGGATCTAGCACTTTCATTAAAGCTATGAAGAGAGTGTGTGGTTTTTATCCTTGGAGGGAAGGTAGAGAGGAAGTGGAGCATTGATTTCCCTTGAGGAAAGAGGCATCCCTATTGGAAAAGCATTGAGTTTTCATGAGAGACATAAATTTTCAAGACTTTTTGGAAGATTTCATTTCTTTTGAAGTTTTTACTTTCAAGCTTTTGATTGTGGAGATTTGCTTCTTTCACCTAGCGAGGTATTTTTTTAGCATTAACTTCTTTTATTTATTTTATACATGCTTCTAGGTGTCATTTTCTAAGAAGTGGTGCTTGTACATGATAAAGAAAAGTGTTGGATTTTATTTGTTTTTTCATATCTATATCAAAGAGGCAATTATAAGAGAATCAAGACATTGGAGGAGAAATCTTGTTTTGGCACTGAAAACACTAGATCTAATGTGATTTAAGGCATCAGATCTGAAGTTTATTTTTGAGCATTAAATTCATTTTGATAGAGGCATTGATTTAAAAAGGAAGCATAGAAGTTTATTAGACTATGTTTATTTTTATATCTACAAATAAATCATAAGATTTATGTTATCTTTAATTTGAGGAAGATACAAAATAACGCATTTTTTTGGCATCTTGGAAGTTTTTGCATACTGATCTTGATTTATGATGAATTGCACCAAAATTTTTATGGGTTTTTTTCACCTTAATTTCAAATTTATATATCATTTTGAAATTATTAATTTCATTGAGTGATACAAAAGTTATGATAATTTTAATAAAAACTATTTTTCATTTTTTCTTAAGTGGAAAATAGGTTTTTTTGTCCTCTTTGTTGTATAAAGGTTGTGACATCCTTATTTTAGATATGGATCTAAAAAATAGTAAATCACCTTTTCTTTCCTCTCAAAATAGTTGGTTTTATTCATTTTTTAATTTCCAAGCTGATTTTTTACCTTAAGAGGAAGCATAGTTCACTTACACAAGCATAACATTAACCAGGAGGACCATTTTTGACATAAGTTGGTGTTTCTAAGTGTATAGAAAAATTTTGGCTCCGACAAGTGGTTAGATGACTATGTTATTTTCTAATTTGGTCTCAAAAAATAGTTTATAGTATTTTTTAATTGTTTTGACCCATTTTATGAAAAATCATAATACTTATAACCTGTGAGCTATAACTCAGATTTGAGTTCTATTTTTTTTTCAAAAAAGCATACTTTTAGATTCTCTATCCATTGGTGTCATTAAAATTATAAAATACACTATTTTTGTAAATTTCCAAATTGGGTGGGGTCCTATAATACAATCTTTTATGGGGTTATCTTGGTGCTAATTTTGTGTACCCTTTACATTCTTTCTATTCTTGGTGATTAGTTAGCATGTCTACTTCTAGTGTTAAGCATTGTGAGCCTTTAATTACACATAATTACCACACATGGAGACCTCGAATGGAAATAATCATAAATTTTAAAGTATTATGGTCCCTAATAAATGAAACACAACCAAAATTTACACATGGATTTGAAAAATCTTAGCATCAATGTAAGTTTGAAGCATGGATGGGCTTGATTGAGGGATATGTGAGTGATAGTCTTTTTTTTCATTTCGATAGGTGTGATTATCCATTAAAAATATGGGCTAAGTTAAAGGGTTTATTTGATAAATTAGATAATTTGATAGTGATAAAACTTGAAGTGGAACTTACTTCACTAAATTTAGATGACTTTGCTTCCATTGTAGACTACCTCACAATGTTTAAGAATTTATTGACACAATTGAAGTGGAGTGGATGAGATAAAAAGGATGAAGAGTGAATATAATTTATCTTGTCTAAGTTGAGTGGCCCATTCCAAATCCTTGCTTCTACCTTTTTATCTATTATGCATTCTTAGGTATCTCATTCAAAATGCCAGATTTAGAGTTATTTTGTGAGAGACTTATTAGGGAGGAATAAAAATTATCTCACCTTGAGTCTTCCATATCTCATAAAGCATTATTGGCCTCACATTATAATACTAATGGAAAATCTAAGGGTAATAATAAGAATACTCCTCCTGTACCTCAAAATACACCTAACCCCAACACTACTCCATCTAAACCCAAACCATCTTCATAGGGGGACTGCCCATGAAGAGTCTAGGTGTTTCAAAATTATGCAATCCTTAAAGGATGCCATTAATAAACTTAATATTTATATCTCCACTCCATCTCATGAGCATGGGAAAACACTTAATGTTATCAGGAGATCATATTACCTATTTTAGATAGTTGGGTTCTAGATTCTAGTACTTCACACCATATGACTTCTACCAAGGTGTCCTTTGTATCTCTTGGTCTAAGTTCTACTTCCAACATTGAAGTTGAACATTATTAGTTCATTTATGTTAATGATAAGGGTGACATATATCTAGATGGTGACTACATCAATGATTCATTATATGTTTCAGACATCACCACCAATCTAATTTCAATTTATCATATTTTCCATTTTAGTTAGGGAAAGATAATGAAATTCACACCATAGGGTTCTAAATTTTAATCTTTGTTTAATCCACACACACTTATTTCATAGGATTTTGTTGATCATAATTCTTGAATTTACTATTTTGAGGGTTTTTATGATACTCCTCATTTAGGGATGTGTTTAGTCTCTCATGAAAATTTAGAGAGTTGGCTTTGGCAATAGATATTTGGACACCTCAACTACAAATATTTGAAGGAGTTGAGAACTCATGGTATGGAATAGGGTCTTCTTATATTTTTATGTCTTGATGGATTTTGCCCTAGTTTTGCATTGGGGAAACAACACCAAGATCCATTTCCTAAGGGTATGTCCATGAGAGCTTCTTCACCACTTGAGCTTATGCATAATGATTTGATGGTATTTCTTACTCCTTATTTAAATATAGATAATTATTCACTTACCTTCATTGATAATTTCTTGAGGCATACTTGGGTTTATTTCCTCAAGTATAAGAGTGATGTATTTATTCACTTCAAAGTCTGTAAAGTTTTGGTCAAGAAATAATCATCAAGTTGTATCAAGTATCTTCATACAAATAATGGGGGTGAGTACTTTATTCAAGAGTTCAATTATTTTTTAATAACCCATGGTAATGTTCCCCAAAATCATGTTGAACACTCCATACTAGAATAGCTTGGCAAAAATGAAGAACTAAATTCTAAAGGAGATGGATAACTATATGATGCATTTATGGTATTTACCTCCTATCTACTAGATAGAGGTAGTTAATTATGTGAAATAAATTGAAAACCAAACACCAAATCAAGCACTTGAGCATGTGACTCTAAATGAGTCTTGGTCTAGATCCAAGCCTGATGTCCCATTTTTTTGAGTCTTTGGGAGCCTTTCTTGGGCATTTGTACCAAAGAAGAAAAGGAAAACATTAGATAAGAAGAGAAAACCTTTGATTTTTTTAGGGTATTATGAGGATATGAGATCTTATCATCTTTTAGGTCCTAATATTCATGATGTTCATTTTTGATCTCATGTACAATTTGATGATAGCTTCACATCTCATGAATCTTCATCTTCTTCCATGCCTACTTATTTTGATGATTCACCTCTTATTGGGGATTCGTTATTTGAGGATCTAGTTCAGAAGATTCTTGAGGAGTTTATAAAGGATGGGGATCATGTTCACACTAATATTTCCACTATGCCTATGTGGGTACATACTATAGTTTTTGGGGTAACAACTTTCATATAGGATCTTCCACTTAATTGACAACATCATGCATATTATATAGGTATTAGACTTTTATGTCAAGCATTCTCTAGGAATCCAAAATATTTTTCATAGGCTCATGAGACACAAGAGTGGGATGATGTGATGATATATGAGTATTCTTCATTGATGAAAAATCACACCTGGGATTTGGTCACTCTTCCTAAGGAAATAAATCTAATTATATACAAGTGGATTTATAACACCAAGTATGAAGCTGATGGGTCGATTAACAAGTATAAGGTATGTATTATATTAAAGACATTCTAACAATTTAATGGTATTGACTATTCTGAGACTTTTTCACCCATTTCCAAGATGGATTCTATTTGCCTTGTAATTTCTATTACTGCATCATAGGGTTGGCCAGTATATTAGATGGATGTTAAGACTACATTCTTGCATGGAGAATTGCATGAGGAAATCTTTATGGATCAACCTACTGGGGTTTTTTCATAATTATTCTCTTGTTTATTGAATTGGGAGGTCTCTTTATGGTCTCAAATATGACCCTCATGATTGGTATAAGAAGATGGATTCATTTCTTATTTCCACTAGATTTGTTCACTACCACTTTGATCCCATACTTTATATTTAATGTGTTAGGGAGGACATTGTTATTATGGTCTTATATGTTGATGATCTACTTCTCAAAGGAAACTTCTCATCTTAGATTTAGACTATCTATTAGGCAATTTTAGCATAATTTGACATGACAAATCTTGGTATTTTTCATTTATTCCTTAGTTTATAGGTTTCAAAATTAGATATAGGGATCTATTTGAGTCATCAAAAGTATACCATTGATCTTTTTAAACATTTTGTCATGGTTGATTACAAGCCAAATCATTCTCCTTTTTAGTCTAGAGTGACTCTCATTGCCTCTTATACTACTCCACTTTGTGATCCTACATTATATAGGTAGATGGTTAGGAGTCTTATGTATTTGACCCATACTCACCCTAAAATTTCATTTTTATTTAGACTTGTGTATAGGTTTTCACATGACCCTCATGATAATCATTGACATGATGTCAAGAGGATTTTGAGGTATTTTTGATGCACTACTCATTTTGGATTACACTACACCATGGGTTCTACTCAGTTGGTTGGTTATAGTGATTCAGATTAGGCAAGTTTTATTGATGATAGACATTTTACTTATAGATTCATCTTTTATCTTGGTTCTTCACCTATTGCTTGGTTGTGCAAAAATCAACATGTTATTACACTTTCATCTATAGAGGCTGAGTACAAGGTAGTAGTTACAAAGAGTTAATAGGTTCTTTAGTTTTGTCAGTTGTTTATAGAGTTTGGCTTCATGTAGGATTTACTCACTATAATTTTATATGTCAACCAGTGTGTAATTAATATATGTCACATCTTGATTGAGCATTAGTATACCAAGCACATTGAGGTACATATCAAATTCATTCTTTAACACATTTAGGATGACATTCTTAGCTTGGAGTATATTCTGACTCAGTAGTAGGTTGTAAATATATTCATTAAGACTTTTACATCACCTCATTTCCTTGAGTTGTGTGGCATGCTTGGGGTTTTAAAATTTTTTCTTGGGGGTGTTCATGAGGACATTTTTTATCTTCATTTCATGTATACATATTGTACATCAGTATCTTATCAGGCCTAGTTATTGGGACTCATATTATGGATATGCCACTATTTATTTTTTAGATTTTGTTATCCCCTAGATTTAATTGAGGGGGAGAGGTATTAGAGTATGTATTTCATGCATTTTCTCATGTTTTATAGTGTCTAAGCTAGCTATTTCATCTTATAGTGAGTTTATCCTATGTGATAATTTATCCCACATTAGCCAATTTAGCTATTTCAATATTTTGCTTTTCCTATATAATCAAGTGCCTTCCTTTATACTATCAAGCTTCATTATGCTTCATTTTTGAACAATATATGATCTACCTTATTTTTGCATATCATATTTGCGTCTTCCTTGTGTGATGTTTTATTACTAACACTTTGGATTCTTGGGTTAGAATGCCTATACCATTCCTAATAGGAATAATATATGTAAGGATAGAGTTGTAAAATACCTTAAAATATTCATAGATCCATACAATAGGGTCATGTAATGATCTTTATATCAATATATGCATAAATACCCTTAAGGTAGGGAAACACCATAAAATACTCCTTTAGGAAGGAATAACTCCACAATGTCTCTTCAAGGGGACAACCTCCAATATCCTCTTACAATAGAAGACTCAATGCTTACTTCCTTCATTGATATCCTTCTCATGATAATCATCTCCTATATATATACATCTATCTAACCCATGGATGGGTAACCTCCTAATCCAATGTAGGCCGACCATTACCCAATGTATTACTTCCACAAGTTACTCTATTATCCTAATATATTGTACCCATATAACTAAGGGGATGTGTGCCACATGTCGGCATCTCCATAAACCCATATACCTCAATATATCATATCCCTAGGTACATAGCATTCCTTCCCTCCTTGACATGTTTCGTCCTCGAAACATAGGAAGAAACCAAATAATGAGTGTGCTTCAAATCATTGCACACTTGTCTCCAATCTCGATCATCTATCCATCCATATGTGATCTTCGCAGGTGATAGCTCTCCAAGCTGGCATCCAAAATTCATTGTGCTCCTTTGATTTCGTTGATGATCATAATTATACTGCTTTGGTGTCCAAGCATAATTATTCCTCTTTTTATTCCATGTACCATATTCCGCTGCGCTACTCTGATTCCTATTATGACCATAGTAAGTATTCTTCCATGCATAGTCATAGTGTTTTCCCCCTTCATTCCCTATGCCATAGTATTTTTTCTTTGGATTCCATGCATATCCATAATGATTGGAAATTTTATTTCCTGTATAGACAAAATGATTATTATTATGACACTTCCTCACCTGGTTCCATGATTGTTTCCTCTCATGATGATGTGGGTGTCTATATACCTCACCCTTTTCCAATACTTTGACCTTGTCCACCTTTGCTTCTACCTCTTCCACTTTTTCCTTCTTTATTTCTTGAGTAGATGAAGTGCTCATTTGTAGTGAGTCTTTATATATATCATCTGAATCTTCATCATGTTCTTCATCACCTGTTTCCATCTCATCCTCACGGTCTACCTGGATTGTTATTGGTGCTTTTTTCACTATAATATCTTGTAAAGTGATCTTCTTTTTCTTATACCAAAACTTCATGAACTTTTTCTGAATATTAATATTCATTGTTCCCAAAGTCTCTAACCATGGATATCCAAGAACTATATCCATATCATCCATATCCAAAGCATAAAAATCTGAATGCAAAACATATTTTTCCATAATGAGCTTTAGATCTTCAAACATTAAAATATTCTTACCATCTACTTGAACCTCTTTGATATTCTTTGCTTGAACATGTAGATGCTTGGCCATATTCATGTTAATGAAGTTATACTTGCTAGTAGGGTTTATGGACACAACCACCTTCTTCTTTTGAATGCATCCATGAAATTGAAAAATTGACTCGGATTTATTTGGAGCCAAATTATTTAAACCCTTCTTTTCTTCTTCTTCTTTTTCTTCTTTTTCATCTTTTTCTTCTTCTTCTTCTTCTTCATCTGCTTCTTCTTCTATTACTTCTTCTACTTCTTCTTCTTGTTCTTCTGATGATTCTTCTATTTCTTCTTCTTCTTCTTCATCTGCTTCTTCTTCTATTACTTCTTCTTCTTGTTCTTCTGATTTTGAAGTAGACTGGTTAAGAGAACCACCCTGGTGGGTTTGTGAAATAGAGTTAGCTTGATGATTTGATTGATTAATATTCAAAGCTGTCATGATATATCCCAAACTATCTTGTATGGATTGCATATTATATTGTAGGTCTTGCACCTCACTCTGAATGCCTTGCATACTATAGTCAAGCTGGCTCACTTTGTGATCTATGTCAGAAAACCCTTATTGACAATTTTGACCCAACTTTAACCAAGCGATTTTGGAATTATTTCGGCCTCAATTCAAAATATAAAAAAAACAAAATGTATCCAAATTTTTCTAAGATTTCCAAAAATGTAAACAACTCAGAAAAATTCTTTGAATTGCGCACAATAGAGCAATTTTATGAAAAATCATAAAATATCGATAAATTTTTAAAAACAGATCCAAATGATCTGAAATTTTAATTGAAACTTTATGTAATTATTTCTGACCTTCAGTAAAAAAACTTCTGAGAAATTCGCAACCATGTTTTATATATCTCAAAATTAGTGTTTCGCCCACAAGATTGCCCAAATCGCAGCTCTGATACCACTTGTAATGATCTTTATATCAATATATGCATAAATACCCTTAAGGTAGGGAAACACCATAAAATACTCCTTTAGGAAGGAATAACTCCACAATGTCTCTTCGAGGGGACAACCTCCAATATCCTCTTACAATAGAAGACTCAATGCTTACTTCCTTCATTGATATCCTTCTCATGATAATCATCTCCTATATATATACATCTATCTAACCCATGGATGGGTAACCTCCTAATCCAATGTAGGCCGACCATTACCCAATGTATTACTTCCACAAGTTACTCTATTATCCTAATATATTGTACCCATATAACTAAGGGGATGTGTGCCACATGTCGGCATCTCCATAAACCCATATACCTCAATATATCATATCCCTAGGTACATAGCAGGTCACCAAGTCTTTCAATGCCTGCACAATCCTTTGATTTTCAACCTAGGTTCAAGTTGTGCCTAATAACACATGTTTAGATTTCATTAGATTACCCATATTATAATGTTGATGGGGAGTACCTCTAGAAGGGTATATTTTATCCTTATCACCATGATAATCCATGTTAAATATCCTCTTTAATGACACCATACCTTTCAATATGTTATTAGTTTTTAGGTTAATGACCCCTTATTTATCTAGTTTAGACTCCTCCCTATCATACTCATCAATGATCTGGGACTAAAATATGTTAGTTTTGGTGATGAAATCAATGATGTACTATTCATAATTGAAGACTTGTAAGTTTTTTACCTTATATATAATATAAGGAGTTGAGACCAACTCTAATAAGAATATCTCAATCTGGAGTTAGCAATGGGTTCTAGGGTACTTAAAATCATTTATATTATATCCACCATATAATTATTACTTCAATAAAATGTTTTCAATAAAGTTTCACACTCTACTAGGTACCTCAAAATATGTTTATCATTATAAGTATAGTGGCTTCTAATTTTCTTGACCACATGTTTTGAATCCCCAAAGATTTTTAGGTTTTTCACTTTCTTCCATAGTGCAAACTAGAGGCCATGCATTAATACTTCATACCTAATCAAATTATTGGTGAAAGTTAACTTCAGTCAAAATGCTATCAAATATGACCTCCCTCTTAGGTTGATGAGCTCAATCCTATCACCATTCTTGCTCTTTGATTTGGATCCATAAAACATCAAGGTCCACATAAGATCTTCAATTGTGCATAGTAGATTCTAAAAGGTGGGTGTTTTCATTATGTTCACTTATTTTATATTTTTGCTATCTCTTAGCATGGACATACTTTTCTCTTCATATATTAATGACCTTTTGGTTTGATCCTTAGTATTATATTTTAGCATAAAATTATTAAAAATGATAATGTGAAAAACCTATAAGCTTTTGCATTCCATGTTGTCACATAGATGGCCTTGATCTAACCTTGCATGTGTTGGGGCAGGAATGTCTACTAAAAATAATTTTGGTGCATATAGGATATCCTCCTTGTATAGATAATCCAAATTTTCAACTTAAGGTTATTCTTATACTATTAACATGTTAATGGATAATTTTCCATAAGCTTATATTTATTTCTCAAGTGCATATACCCCTAGTTCAGACTCCTTATATATTATTTCATTAGTCTTATTTTAATTTATGATCATGTGAGCCATCTTTATCTCTTTCTCAATCCTAAACTAACTGGGTATGCCTCACCATGGGAGCCATATGTGGGATAAATCATTGGACATATACCTATTGAATGTCTTGGACCAATCTTGGATGAGAAGCATCCCATATGCCTCAGGGATATCCACCACTTGGATACTAATGAATTGCTACACTCTATGATTAGAGGCCAACTACATTTGGATGTGATTCAACTTGCCAATAACCTTAACCTCTAATTTCTCCAATCAAACAAAAATTTTAGTAGATTTGGTGGGTGTCAGTGCCATATCTTGGAAAATAGAATAAGGCATCACATTCATTGAAGTACCTGAATCGAACAAATAATTATGTAATAAATTTACAAAAATTCTAATTTCTATTAGAAAAGGGGAGTCTCCATTTTTTACTTATAGACAATCATATGAGAATCAATAGTGTTATTATATTTTTCTCTTAGGGGTAGATAATTATTTTAGTAACAATTATTTTTAGTTAGATATCTGAAGTAATTCAAACATTGTTATGTTGGCATTAGGTTTCTTTAGGTCTTATATAATGTTATATGTATGTTTATTTTAAACTAGTGGTTTATCAACTTGGGGAGGTGTAGCACTATTCTTAGGCTGATATGAGGTAGTAGGTCCTTTTAGGGGGGTCATGAATATTATTTGAGTTTTCATTAGGGGGAAATTGAATGTTATTTAAAGGAGTAGACATGGTCAAAAGACTTTACAACTTACTCCACAACTGATAGTTTTTCCATCTTTTGAACTATTTAAAATAATGGACCTCATCTAGGTTGTCTTTAGACTCATTATCACTTTCAAAAAGAAACTTGTATATCCAAGATCATGGCAATGCTCAAGTTGTCTCCACTTGGGCTTAGTTTGTTGTTTGTTATAAGTACTATTTAAAGCTATCTATATCCTTTTAAAATATGTTTAAGGCTCATGTGAACTGAGCATAATCTATTTCAATATGGTCTACTATATTGTGTAGTCTACACCAAATGGGTAAGGCTAGGTCTAACATGTTTACTAAATTAGAGGCATTATTTTTGTTATTATTGGTGTTGTTAAGGTGTCTAGGCACATTTCCATTATTAGGTTTTGTGTTTCACTACTTATTAGTCCTTTTAAATTTGTAATTTTTGTTTTGAGGTGGGTTATTCATAGTTTGGTTAGTGTTTTAAGGCAACTATCTATGCATTTTGACCATATAATTGCTCAATATCTAGGCCATATTATGTAAGTTAACTATCTTAGGGTTCATAGGGAACTTTGATTACTTCTTGATTGAGGTGGTGGGATAGCCATTTATGTAATAACATTTAAAAATACAAGGAAAACATGATGCATTATTTTATGTATATCATTATAAGGTATTTGATTATTCAAAAACAAAGGGATAACATACTATTTTTTGGTAGGGGAAGAATAAATTCTTGAACTAGGTGTGGAAAAAGTGTTATTATAGGTGATTAGAATGATTTGTTGACTCACAAGCTATGATAATATGTGATTTGGAGGAGTATAGGGATTATTATTTAGCATATGGTTTAAAGGAATTATATTATATATTAGATTTGGACATGAATACATAGCTCCTGATATTAGATTTATTAAAGGAGTGTTCTACATAAGACCTTGTTTGACCTTAAGAATTTGGTTGTAGCCAAAAATTTATTTTAATTATGGTAAGGGAATAGAACCATACCCTTGAGGTACCATCTACTATTCAATATCAATTACTTCATTTTAGGCCAAGGGTAAATATGTAAGAGTTACTAAGGTCCTCATAAGGAACATGGAATTCATGGGGTCTAGGGCCATAAAGTATGTTTGTATAGCCTCCATCCTAGTCTACATGTAGGGTTCCTTCAAACTTTTATACAACTTGTGAAACCTATAATTGAAACTACTCATGGGAATTTTGGGCTCTCTACAAGCAACTGCAAACTAGTGATAGAGTATGGCAGGGTCTATTGGTATCCCAAAGTGGTTAATGAACATAATCTCAAGGTCAACCCAAGAGGTGATGGATATATTTAGGAGACCTAAATACCAACCATACATTGACTCATCTAGAGTGTAAGGGAATAATCTACAAGTGATGTATTCATGTAGAACTTGAGTTCTAATCAAGGCACCCTTGAAGGTTTGTACATGTTATTATATTATTATTATCCCACAATGAACATACCTTGGGTATAAATTATAAAATTTTTTGGTCAAGTAATTGGAAATTCATGGAATTTTCATAGGATAAATACTTCCTCTTAATATGATAAGATTGACTATTTTTGGGTTCTAAGGAAGAGTGAAATGGGTGATGAAAGGGACATTATTAGTAAGAGAGATATTGGATGAACAAATTTGTTTATGGTTAAAATTCACTTTGTCATAAGGTAAATTTTAAGATCCCATATCTGAAACCCCCTTTGATTCATTTAGTTAAATTTGATTCATAGCCTTGGTGAATCTACAAGTTTTAAAGATTTTTTTTTTTCATTTTTTAGGGTTTCTATGCAACTATTTGACTAAAGGCATCCATTAAAAGGATTTGTTGAATGTATCTACCAAATTAATCCACTAAATGGATCTATTGAATGGTTATTCCAAATGGTTTTATCTAATAGTTGTGATGAATGAATCTTCCTTGTTTGATATCAAGGGGGTATATTATATGTGTGTGTGGGTGTGGGTGTGTGTGTGTGTGTGTGTGGTGAATTAAAATATATTATAAGATAATGATATAAATGTTTGGAGAGATGACCCCAGAACTAATTTATAACCCTAAAATTTAGGTAATCTTATCACATTTGCCAACCCTAAAATTTTTCCAAAACCAAAATCTAAAAATTAGAATATTCATAAATTAACGAATATTCATCACTAAAATTCACCTTGCTTTGTTAGTTCTAGTTATCATATGACATGAGAGTTATAATAGATCAAAATCACCCTCAACATAATTCAACCTTATGAAACTCTTATATTTTCTAATTTTATAAGCTTATAATGTTCTTATCTAATAAAACCTACAAGATGCTAGACATAATCAAGCAAAAATATTAAAGAATACTTTATTGGCCCTTCTTATAACACCAATATATTGGTGGTGTGTTTGGCAAAACACACTAAATATAGGAGGAAAAGAGGAGAGTAAAGGATCAAATGGTGAGTATTTCCACTTTTTCCTTCCACCTCTCTTGAAAATAAGTAGGCTAGGTAAAAACTTCCCAAAGGTCTTTGTATGGGTTCATGGCACACTAGATACCTCAGTTGGTTGATGCAAGTTATTCCATACAAGGAGCCTATATAATATATTCTGTAATAATCACAAAAGGAACTTAGACTAGGAAATATTAAGCTCAATTAGATTTAATAAGGAACTCCTTGTTGATTTCCACTTGTCTTTTTTTAGACTCTATAGTGCATAAAATAAGACAAGCACTAAACAATCTAGATATGATTTTAATAATTGATTGTAATTAAAACTAATATAAAGCTAAACTAATACATGCATAAAAAAAGAGAGAGAGATTGGGTAGGTAAAAATAAGATATGAACTAACTTTATAATGAGGATAACTCTTACTCTATTTAATATAAAAATCTCTTGAGAAACTAGTCTCTATTTGGCTAGCATAGCATAACCAGAAGGAAAAGATGGTGCATGAGTTTGAGGTCCAAGTAACTATGTATAAGAGGTAAAAAAAAGTCACCACAGATATGAAAAAATAATGAATACCATTCATAAATATTTCATATAAAATATAATTCATGAAACATAAATCTAAGATTCATCCAAACTTAGAGGAGTTAAAAAGGTATTCTAGTGACCTCAACTCATGAAAGAAAAGGGAAAAACTAAACTAAGAAAGTAAGAAATATAGGAAATAAAAGTGGCATATCCCCCTATTCTAGTTCTAGTTATAAATGGAACAACATATATTCCTTTCAACTAGTATTATATATGATTTAGTCCACTAAGTCATAAAACCTACCCACTAATTGATGGTTGAAAGTATTTAATGCATGCACCCATTTATATCCAAATTTGAATTATGATTTGTAAAATTCCAATTAAATTATGATCAAGTCTATGATAACTAATCTTTCAATTGAATTTTGGGTAGTTGAAGTCATTTAATATCCCCTTAGGATAACTAATTGGCCATACTCTACTCGATGATGACCTTGCCTAATTAAGGAAACCCTTTATCTTTTATGTTCTTGCTTGATCCTAATGTATACACCAAATATTTTGATCAACACCATTACTTGAATGCCTTGGGTTAAAAATCCCATGATATATTCATTACTAGGAAATAAATAATATATTAATCACCTCAATTAGATTGGACTAAGGGTCAATTTTTTTGGCTTTGACATTCTTGATGGGCCAAAATGGCCATCAAACTCAGGCTTAAATTATCTTCATAGAGGTCCCATGTATCCTTATCAGGAAAGTCCTACCACATGGATGATACTTTGAACCCAAATATGTCAACATGTCACCCTAGATTAAGGCCACACTATGTGGAAATTTTTCATTTCTTTGTCATTCAGTCTGAGGACCCCACATCTTCTACCTTTTATTTGACCCTAGTGTAATGAGATATCAGCATGTGGTGTGATCTCCTTCACCTAGATATCTATAGTCTTATACCAAGGTTCACCACTCTAATTCTCTTAAAACCCCAATATTTGGCATGTGATATCATCCTAAGTGATTAGAAGCTCTGTTCCATTGATCTTATTAACCTAGGGGTGTGTAGAAGTGGGATGTTTCCATGTGGTAACATCTCATTAACATAAAGGGTCTATAATTTTATAAATATGTATTGACCATTGTAGGGGTCCAAAATAATAAAATTATGCCATGTTGAATCATACCAGGCACCTAAAGGGTTCTTAGGTGGGACCTTTGTCTAAATCACTCTAGGGAAGTGGAGTCCTAAGATTTAGATAGGTGGTAACTCCACACTTAATTTGGGGCTACCAAAAAGAAAACTAGCTATTAGTCTTTGAATAAAGAGCACTTGTTAGAGTTCAAATATGAAATTTGAGAAAAAATACTAGAAAAAAAGTTGAAAATAAAAAGTTCTAAATCCCAAGTGATCCACTCTTATGAAAATGACTAAGTTAAAAGATAAAATTTCATAGATATATAGTCATTTTAGTCTAGAAAAAAGTGAAAATGGACCTAGAAAAGGCCTATAAATAATTATATAACCTAGAAAATTCCAAGGTTAAATTTCCTAAAGAATAAACTTTAGATCACTTGGAAAAAATATTAGAATAACCTAAATTACATAGGCTTAAGCAAACTTAAACATTTAGTCCAAAGAGAGAATCTTGATTTTTGATGGTTTTGATTGGCCAAATGACTATCAAATTTAAGCACATGTAACATTGAGATAGATGTTAATGTATCATCTAGATAACTATTCATTCCATGTGGAAGTTATTATATCATTTGGGGATTTATTAATCATCCACCTATATTACTTTCCTCTATAATCTTGGTGTAGTGATGGCTTGACACTTATCAAGATCTTACTTATACAAGGCCTCACTGAAGATTTGTAAACATATGAACTATCCTAAGGAGTGGAAAAAAAGATTGTATCATGTGGCATGATCTTAAGAATATGATAACTTGAATTTCAATAAGAGGTATATGAACTACCCTTGAGACCCTAGGAAATGAGATTACACCATGTGACATGATCCCATGCATCCTTAATATCTTTGGCATTAATTATAAATTGAGAGGTCTTAGGGAAGTGAGGAAATAATATTGTGCCTCATGTCCTCATCTTGGGTGCCTAGAAGATATTTGAATAGTCTATGTCTTAAAGAATCATGGGAAAGTGAGTGAGAAATAAGTGGAAGTTCCTCACTTAATCAAGGGATTACTTGAGAAGAAAGTGACCATTGGCCTAAAAAAGGGACAATAACCATTATCATTTGAATTTAAACTTTGACAAAAATTAACAAGGAAAAATATGAATACAAAGGTAATACCAATAATTTAAACAAACAAAAAGAGGCATTTTGTCAAAATTGAAACTAGAGCCAGACCATTTTAAGGAAAATGACTAAGTTTTAAAAGTAAACTATGAAAAAACTTAGTCATTTCAACTCAATAGGAACAAAAGATACCACATAAAGATAAATTCAGTAGATAATATGTTCTCATTTTCTCAAAACTCAATGCTAATGTGGTCTAATAAACCTCAAAGAACTTGAGTTTTAAAAGCGAAGTAAAGCAAAGCAAATAATCAATTAAATAACCTAAAAGGATATAATATTGAATAGAATTGATAAAAAAAATAAGAAACACTACAATAGTTAGATAATCTACATAAATTTGAGGTGAAATGGTCCAAAAATGAAAAATTTAATACAACTCAGATTGTGTCATAAAATAGTCAAAAACTCATTAGATTTAGGAAAATTTAAATAATTGTTTTAGTGAGGCCCTAATTTAAAAATCATTTAGACTAAGTGAAAATGATGAACATCTTAAGTTCAAACTTAGATAAAATAATAAAACAAATATATCATTAAGACTACAACTTTTCAAGGACCCTTTTCAACCAAAACACTAAATAAAATAGACCAAGATTTGACTAAATCAGAAGACTAGATTCCTGAGTAAAAAAGTTTCCAATATTTGATTAAGACCTTTGTGCATGCTATGAAAGAAACAATAAATCCCCTTGTATTATAATCTAACCCTTGTGTTGTTGTCTAATCTAGTTTAGAGTTTGAACCTATTTAGCCTTCCAAACACTATTCACACCCCTTAACACTACTCTTTCCCTCTTTACCCATACATTATATATTTTTTGAAACCTATACAAGGTAAAAGGTTGAAAATAGATCCAAATTTTTGTCACAACTTTAAAAAATCCAATGGAAACTTAAACCCTTGTTAATAAGTGCATGTAAAATACTTGATAGAGGGTTGTGTATATTGTTAAGACCCCTTATGACTAAGGGATGGGTGAATGATTTTATGCAGTCTATTTCAAATCATAAGACAACCCATGTGTACATTTATGTCATGGGGAAGATATATCATAAATAGGTTTGGGAAAGTATTGCTTGCCTCCATGGTGTGTAGGGATGGTTAATGCTAGAATATATTTTTGGAAGAAGGGACAAGGAATGGGAGGGGACAAGCATCACCTTCCCATTGGCGTTTAGGTTGGAGTTATTTGGATATAAGATCATGTAAAGTCATATTTTGAGGAAATTTTATCATTTTGAATTTGAGAGTATAAGAGAGCTAGGAAATAAGAGGGGGAACTTAGGGAAAAAGTAGGAAATCTAATTTTTCAAGGTTTGTATGAGGTTTCCTTGAGTAGATATTAGAGGTGGAGACAATTTAGGCTCCCTTATCACCTAAATTATTTCAAATTTATGGTTTAAAATCAATTATCCTTCTCCCTTATCTTTTTTGTGTATTTTTTAAAGATGTGTAAGGATATTTGGCTTACCCTCTTTCTTTGTTGATTTTCATGGATTGTGACTAGGGCTTCCATGTGTGTGTTTTTTCTCCCATTTAGGATTAGAGATGAAACATCCATAATTTAATTTTTATATATATTTATAACACTTTTTGAGACTTAAAATTGTAAATTTATCCTTCCTAAATAAGATTAAATTATATTTATAGTTTGTGCATTTGTATGTAGGGTTTGAGAAAAGGAACAAAGTTCAAAGTCATCCTACAAAAATCCTAAGAATGGAGTTTGGACAAGAGTAAACCATTGTGTTTCCAAGGTCATCCCATATCAAGGGAGATGGGTTTTGGTAAAGAATTAATTCCAAGGCCCTAATTATCCCACCACCATAGTGTGAAGCGTATAAATCCTCATCCATAATGGGTGAGTGAAAATACTTGATACATTTAGTTAATTTTTGGCTACCTTGAATTTTTATACCTCTTCTTATGAATTTTTTTAATTTATGTATTGTGGTTTGTATTTTGGGTAAGCTTGGAATCCTATTGTTAAAAGGGAGTGTAGTTGAAACACATGGTTTCCTAATTGAGTTTGTTGCCTTGCTATTACCCAACTATTTGAGTAACTATATCATTTACCTTGAACCTTTTGTGTCTCTTATGTTCAAATATGGGACTCCTTGGCTTGGGAGTGTATAGGTAAATTGGATAATGATGGAAATAATATGGGAGGTGAGCCCTCCTTACCTTAGATTGGTAAGAATATTTTAGAGATTGTAGATTATTGGATCTTAGAATAACTTTAAACATAAAAATTATATTTTATCTTGGGATTTTTGAAGCCTTGTAAAAAATTTAAATATTAATTAGTATACTTTAAATTTGATTTTTGTGTGTAGAGTGGAAGAAAATTTGTAATAATAATTGGAGTAAATGTGAAGATTCTCTCTCTCTTGAAATCTCTTCAAGGAAAATTATAATGGATTATGAATGAAAATAATGATTTTTAATTTTTAAAGTTAATTATATTTATGTTCATGATGTCTTAGAATTCATGATATTTTATACATAGTAGAATACTAGTTCATAATTCGCTTGGAAATTTGTAAAACCCCTTATTTAGCTTAAGGCCTTAAAGAGGCTATTTTCATTTTATACTTTTTATGTATGTTAGAAATTACCTAAACCTCCAAAAAATAATTTATTCATAAAATATAGTCTTCTATAAACCTATGTGGATTAGTTTTTGGAGTCATGGAAAGAAAAATACAAAATTTTGAAGTTAAAACTCCTAATTCTACCTAGACTCATAAATATTTTACCAACTTAAAATAAGTTTTGGGTACATAAAATCAGGTCATGTTGGGCATAAAATAATTTTATAATAAAATAGATAAATTTATTGATCCAACACAAATTTTTAATGAATTTTTGGTCTATGGTTTAGTAGTGGTGAATTTTTGAAAATTTGCACTCTATGGAGCACTTTTCTAACTCAGGCCATTAGGAAGGGCACTTAACCTTTTTTGTAGGGTAGTCCAAGAATAGGAATAAAAATAATGCATGTTACCAAATTTAAATGGTAATATTCCTTAATGGTTAAGGGGATTTTTTTAGTCTAACATAGAAATTACCACTATAGTTTAAGGTTTTATAGGTTTGGGTGGAAAACTACATGGCTTAGGCCACATAATGACCACAATATATACTCTTTTACCTAAAGGGTGGTTATCCTACATTGACCACCACAAAAATAAACACTATAATTATCATAATAAAATAAATTATTGTTAATTTAAACCTTATTTTATTAAAAACCAAGATTTTATAAATTTTGAACTTGTACCACTTAATCTAAAACCAAAACTTTTTCCATCAAGGTTAACTATTTTTGAAAAGCCATTTATGGAGACTAGGTGACCAAATGGGAACCCAAAAGTGACCTCCATAAATTTATCTTTCTTTTCCATATAGAATAAGTTTTAATTCATGAAATGCTATCATTTTTAAGATATACTATTTTTGTTTAAGGGAAGTCATTTTAGCCTTATTCAACATTTGAGGGATCCTATAAGCCTTGGGATGGGTTGACCCAAAAGGGGACCCCCATTTATTTTCACACCGATACTACATGAACTAAAAAACAAATCATAAAATTGATAATCTAAAATTATTCTTTCTTAAACCTTGTTGGTGACCATTAATGGTTATGGTGGAGCTTGAAGCTCTCAAAGACCTTTTTAGAAATTATGAGACTCTGATACTTCCTTGAAGCTTTCTGAGAAGATGGGTTCAGATAAAACATATTAAAATATGCATGTATTTAAATATATATTTATAAATAAAATAAAGAGTAAAAGGACCAAAATATTAGATACACTATTAATGTCAGTCATCCAAGGTTGATGATGGGAAAGTCATCCTCCAAAACCTCCTTCTTCCTTTTCAAAATCTTAATTTGTAACTTAATGAATAATTTGAAGTCTTTTTTGAATTCCATAAATTTTATTTGGGTTTCCTAAAATTTTATCAAATTTTATGGTTGAGGTTGAATATTTGATGACTGAGATGGAGGGATCCATCCTTAGGGAGATAGGTAAGGAAACCTTTGGCCCATTTTCAAGTCATATGAAGAGTATGTGTACTCCTTTATAACAAATTTACTCTAAAATTAAGTAAATTACAAAATATATTCAATTTATGCCTTTAGGTTTGAATCATGCCTTGTGATTGACTTGAATCACTTCTGCTCCTCTTTGAAACCCATTGAGAGTTTTAGTGTATCATTTGATCTTTTGGTTGCTTGAACCCATCTCTGGTTAGTTGATCATATTTTGTAAACCTTGGGGTTGTGGGGATTTCTAGGTTCACTTAGAGAGTTTTTAGTTTGTTTGAGATCCTAAAGGCTAATTAGAGAAACTCAAATTGACATGGTTGCATATAAACCATGTGACCACTTACACATTCTTATCCATACCATTTATGCATATGAGTTTGTTTTGACACATTATGAGTCTATTACCATGATTATGGATACCTAATGCGTAATGTAACTATGAAAAATTTACATTGTACCTTGTAAAAAAAATTGACTTGTTTTTTTGTGGTTTCAATCATGTAAAATTTTGGGCATGATAATAAGAATTCATTAGATTTGAAAAGTGATTGTTGATAGGAGAGGGTTGGTACCATAATTCTTAGGTTAGTATTAACTAGTAATACTGATCTAATTTTATAGTATTGACCCATTTTCATGAGGAATAAAATGAGTATCTAGGCATGTTTGGAGGTTCCTATAGGTATGTAAAAGTAGAATGGAATTTTATAACCCATGGAAATAACTAAGATAGGGTGAGATGGTGAGTTAGGACCATATATGTGTGAAAATGTTATGTGTGTTAATTTTATGTCAATATTGTCATTATCAAGTACTTAATATCATATTTCAATGTCTATAAATACCCCCCCCCCCCTTATTTATAGTAATTGAATTTATAGAATAAAAGGAATATGTATACCTAGGTGTATATAGCATACTTTGTATTTTAGAGGAAGATCCAATTATGCACGTGATTCCAAAGTAAACATACCAAAAAAATATGGTAGTCAATGTCCATAAATTGAAATTTTAAATATGAAATTGATTGTTTAAAATTCAAGATCATGGAATGAGTATACTTGTGTGTTCGTGAAAACTATGTTTCGATTACAAATTATTAGAGATAATTCTTCTTTGATGAAGTATTGGGGAAAGGTGATTTACATTAAATCACTTAGAGAGTGGTTCTTATTATTGAAACATGAAGAAATAAAAGATGATCAAAACCCAATTTTATTTAATTATGCAAGACCTTAGGTTTGGAAGACAACATGCTCCAAACCTCATAAATGTGGGGAGAAGTATGTGATGTACTAACCCGAATAACTAATTAGATATGATAAATAATATGATCAAAATGATGGTTCCACTAAAATTAAATACATGGCCATTGAGCATCACTTAAATTCAATGCACATCACCCATGAAACATTAATCAAACCAATGCAAATGGATTTTAGATTTAAATTTTCTATTTACTTAATGTGGATTCAAAAAGAGTTTGCAAATAAATAATTGTAAAAGTGATCACTATAAAATTTGAAAAAGTGCATGAATTGGTATCATTACCCTTTGTAACCATGGAAAATTTAAATTATCATAGTGTGTATGTTCATGAAATAGTATCATGTCCCATGAATTTATACCAAATGATATGGAATTTTATGTATCTATATTCTAAACTTGAGCACCCATATCTCAAAAATATGTATATGTGAATAAATTGTAATTTTTATTCATGAAAAATGTTTAAATATAACCATGCATATTAAATTACGTGTGAATGAATATATACTCAAGTATTTATAATTTGTACTGATGTGCCAATATATGTCATGTAATTTAAATTACTTGATATCTAAATCACTATAAATCTCATAAAGTTGTAATTTTGTTCCTAAATTATGATTTTTTATTCATGGATACTTATGTCTCTATGAAAATATCAATTCAATGCACCCTTTTGAGATAAGGGCATTTCTTATAGTTTTCTCATCTTAAAATAAAATTTAACTATTTCATGTCATGTATAAATATAACATGTTGAGACCCTACTGGGTTACTCAAAAGTTACATAATTTTTAGTCCAAATAGATTACTTGTAAAATCATTCAAAATCATCTATATAATTATTGTTTAACTAATAAATGTATTTTAAGCAATAAATGTAGTAATGTATCAACCCACTAGTTGATATTATGATCCATTTAGTTTTCAAATAGCCTTTAATAGAAAACATGCTGAATATTTCTCATAAAATGAATAGTGGAAAGAGTTAAGTAAAAAAAATCACTGATATAATCCAAAAATATAGATATAAATAACATACAACCATTATTATTATAATATTAAAAATTATTTACAAATCTCACAGCCACTACTGTGTTAAATAGTCATGAATAATAATGTACTACATATTAAATTTTATTACAAAGTCAAATATAAAATATAGCATGTATAAAAATATAAATGAGCCTAAAAAATAACTCATTGATCTATATATAGCCATGAGTATGATTCCAATGGTTGAATAACTCAACATAAAGAGAACATAATGTTTGCAATATGATCATCATTGATGTAATATGTCATACATTATTATTCACGACTATTTAACATAGTAGTGGCTATGAGATTTGTAAATAATGTTTATTATTATAAAAATAATGGTTGTATGATTATCATTGATGTAATATAGCATGTATAACAATATAAATGAGCCTAAAAAATAACTCATTGATCTATATATAGCCATGAGTATGATCCCAATGGTTGAATAACTCAACATAGGGAGAACATAATGTTGGAAATATGATTATCATTGATGTAAAAAGGGACACTATAGATGTCATTGATGTTAAAAGGATCAGGTAGGATTTATGGAGAGAATATCATGTTTCACAGTTGCATTGTGTAGAGTTGTCATGCTTTTACAGAGACCATTTATGGATGTTTAAATTCAAATAGATAGAAGATACATTATGGATTTTTCATGAGCATATTGAATATGTGGTCCATAGCCTCAAAGGAGAAGGAATGAGCTCAAAATTAAAAAATTCTCTCTTGGAAGAATCTTTTTGCATCAATGAAGAAGAAGCATCTACACCCAGATCTAAGGATATTAATGAAGAAGACAACTTATTTAAAAGATTAAAAAGAGTATCTAAAAAGTACAAAGGTAAGTTACCCTTTAAATGTTTTAATTGTGGTAAATTAGGAAATTTTACTACTAAATGCCTATTGATGCTTCTAATTACCTCATAGGTTCTCTTTAGTTTTGGTGAACACTTCTCATTTTAGGATTTAAAGAATCCAAGGCATGAGTTGCAGTTTGTGACAATTATATGATGTTTGTGGTGGAATAGAAGTAGAGTATGGGAACTATCCCTAATATTTATTTACTTTGGTGGTTGGGAGCCACTAGGGTCTAGATATTTGTGATATTTCAAGCCAACAAGTTAATCTAAATGGATTTTAACAATGATATTTAAACTAGGTGAGTTTTGATAAAGAAAATAGAAAAAAGGAAGGGTAAGGAAAAAAAGATAACGTGATTGTAAATTCCCCTCTCAAATATTATGACAAAGTTTTAATTTTTTTGAGTCTACATGAACCAATTTGTGGTGTAAAATAGTATAAACTCAGATTACATCACAAACCAGGAAAGCTTCAAAGGAGATATATAAACCACAAATAAAAACCAAGTTTACTTTAAAACTTTGCTACTATAACATGAATAACATATGCACATCCAAATGCAGAGAAAATAAAATTAAGTATACCTAAGATATTTTTAGTTTATCTAGAATTATCATAAATTAATAGCCCTATGATAGAAAATATAGCTCAAAATGTAGAGAACCATTCAAATTTAAGATAATAACATGCAATTGAGAGACAACATTGGATTTCAACAAACTATTTAGATAATCTTTTCAAAATTCGTTAGTTATATTAAATGCTCTTTTGTATACAAATTTCTTGGAGTCTCTCCCTTTACAAAATGGTAACCTTTACCTATTTATAGGAAACATAGGTGGTATACCAGTTATATTTTCAAAATATCCATGTGTATGTTAGGGACAACTGTCCTTAATACAAATATTACAATGTAAAAAGATTTCTACACCAACTTTGACAAAAGGACTAATATATGCTAACAAACTAGCATATATGTTACAAAAGAATATTCTTTATGTTACATTGGTGGGTCTCTTAGGTTACTACTTAAGGATGTTCTTCACCTTAGTATATTTTTATCTAATTATCTCAAAATATACTATAGGCTTCATCAAATAATCCTCTTCTTGACATGCCAATGTGTTAAATTCTTTGTCACTCTTGGCTTGAAGTTCCTGAATGCATTAATCCTCTACAATCTACTTCTTTGATGTAATGATGATATCAAGGACCTTATAATTATCTTTGACTGGATGGCCTTGGTTGTCCTTGATGTTCTAGATGAAGGTATTGACCCTTTGCTTGAACTCTTCATCATCCATTAGGCTTGTGGCATTGGTCTTAGAAGGGTTTACCAATAGTGCCTTTAAGAGCTTCTTAATTATTTATATCAAGCCTTAGTCCTCCTCCATGAAGCCATTGACACTGTCACACCAATTTCTCAGGTCCAATATCTTATCTTCAATGACTCCTAAGATGAATTTTAAATGATTCAACTTGATGATATTGATGCCTTAAACTTGCTTGGTGTTATGGACATTAATCAATTTAGTTGCCTGATCTCTAGAGTTATACCATTGAGTTATTAAAGCCTATTCTTTCCCAATTTTATGGGTCAAGGTATTTTATCTAAGATTTAGGGCCTTCAACCCTTCAAATGTGTCAAATTACTTATTCAATAGCTTCATTATATCCTTAGGGGTTGAAAATGTAACCTATGATTCCAAGTATTTCTTCTCCTTTTTTAGATTGGTGATCCTCTATTACATCCCCTAGATTCCAGCCAAGGTCAATTATGATTGGGCCACCACCAACCATGCCACATCCTCTTGATGGATGGGATGCTCTCCTATTTCCTACCCTTGTATAGGAGTTAGGCCTACAAAAGGTTTCACCTTTTGAAAGGTGAACTCCTTGATGCTAATGGCAATTTTCTTGGTTATCACCCTTTCAAACCCTACTGTATCTAGATTATACATGATAATGGCTACTATTTCAAAGGGTTTGGGTGTCTCTGGGGTTTTAATCCCAATTCCACTTGATTCTATTAGGTCTTTTATTTTCTTTTCAATTTCTTTGGCTACTTGAACAATTCTTATTTCTTCTTGATCCTTCATGAGTTCCTTAATCTAGGGTTTGACATTATCAAGGGGATCTCCACCTATACAGATGGTAATTGTTAGTGAGTGTGATTGGTAAAGAACCTTTTGGAGTTTACCATATATAAACTAGTCAAAAATGATAGGTCCATGTATGGGGAAATCATCACTAAATAAATTTGATTCACTAATGGGATGGGTCCATGTCACCTTTGGTCTTTTAGAGAACCTAGGGACAAGGGCCAACTCAACTTCCCTCTTCTTTTGTGTGAGTAGGACTAGTTATAATGCCACTTATTTTCCCTTTTATTCCTCACATATTTGGGGTCCTTCAATTTTTTCCACCTCAGTTTTGTCTCCCTTATCTTCTTGATCAAACTGATAGGTCTCTGCAAGTTCCTTAAAGAATTTTTCCATCATCTCGTATGGTTTTAGGGAAACCATATCAAAGTTTTTGATTGGAGAAGATGATTTTGGATGCTAGGATGATGATGAAGGGCCTTCTCTTGGCCTTTCTTCTAGTTTCTTCTCACTAAGTCCTTGAATTTAGAGTGCTTAATGTTGTGGATAACTTGGAGGTGTAATATAAGTGGAAGGTAGTAAATGATACTACAATGGGTTCATTTTCTATCTCTCCCTAGCTGGTTTCTCCTCTCTTTGTAGTTTATGTTCAAGCTTGAAACCATGCTACCTATACCTAGCAAGGACTTCCTCAAAATATATAGCTTTGGTGTAAGAATGGTCATATGGACCAACCCTATGCTCATAGGTTACTTTGGTTAGTTTCTTTGACTACAAATAAAAGATAAACTTGTTATTGGGGTCCCATTCCTTTAGGTCATCCTTTTGAAATTAGAAGGCATCCCTATGTCTAGAAATGATGTCCAATTGTTTCTAGTCTTAGATCAAAGTTATCCTAATCAAGAATGGGAAGGAATGTAGAATTACCTTCCTCTTCTCCCTACAAACATTATCAATTCCTTGGAATATTTTGTGAGAAATTTCTTGATCATCCAAATTGAGGGGGACATAGGCAACTTGAATGGTTGGGTCATGATCCCTTCTATTTTGATAATGGTGCAGTCTAGATAGTACCAAATATCTCCCATGAGTTCAACATACTTCTTGACAAGAGGGTGCATCTTGGGCATGGGGTTCCCTATGGTATTCTTGAGCAAAATGGGGTATATGCAATCACAAATGAACTTCATATGAAATCTATACTTGAAGATGTGAAACTTTGCATAGTGATGGGAAATGGTATTGTTGTTATGAGAAGACCAATTCTTGACACCAAGAATATGAGTAGATGCCATTAACTATTCTAATAGATAGGACATCATGGTAAATTGTTAGATTGTCCTTTTTTTAATCTCATAAAATTATCTCCCCAAATGGATGCCAATTAGCTCTCTAATAGGTGGAGTTAACTTCTCTTCCACCATGAAATATATGTAAGAAACCCATCTGGGGTTGATATAGGTTGTGGTGGATACCCATAAATCTCTACACAATAGGGTTATAGTGATCCTAATCCCTTCTCTAAATTTAATGACAAGGACTTTATGATCATGGTTCCTGGCTACATGAGTTCCTTGCATTAACTAAGGTCTCAAGATAACATATAGATTATGTTGGTTAGTATATTATTTGATAGAAGAGATGTCTATGTGAGTTCTAGGGAGATTCTAGTATCCTTCAAAATCTATTGGGGAAATATAGTAAATTCTACTTAACCCTCCTTCTTTGATGATCTAGTCACTGTCTATTCTACAATCAATAGATAAGAGTGTAAGGATGTCAATGCAATGTAATACCTTAGGTTTATTAGTAGAATTATGAAGACCTATCATTTTGATTACAACAAAGTCCTAAAACTTTCTCTTGGTGACTACCACCCTTTTCTCATTGGATGATATAGGTTATAGTTCCTCATTCATGAAGAAAATCTTGGACCAATTCTTCATGCCATTAGCCAATGTTCTTGTGTCCAATTTAATATCTCCAAAGCATCTCTCTTAATGGTTTGTAGATAGATACATGTTTTTTTCTCTTCTTTCCATTATTGCTTTACCCCTACCATGATCTTAATTTCCATGGGATAAGACTAGTCTTGATGCTCAAGATGACACTTTGAGCTTGCTTAATGCAATTATATCCTTAAAAAACAAGTTTTGAGGCTTTAAGTTGAGGTATAGGGTTTTAAGCTGGTCTACTAGGTTTTTTGTGGATTTAATGGTGAAGGTGATGGATTTCATAAATGTATTTGTGTCTCAAATCTTATGGATGGCACCACTTATACAAATCTTATATTTTTAGGTGCACCAAATCTTAGGATTATCCTTTAGTGCTTACATGTTGTTTATGCGGACCTCCTTAAGCTTATTCCTATGGTAATCTCATGGGAATCCCTTTAAAAAATAGCCATTGGATTTTAAATGAAGCCTTTTATGTCATTCCATTGGATTAGGATTTTAATATGAATGCAAGCCTTTGATTAAGATCCCAGAGGTCCTTTCTGATTAGTTGCTCAGATTCTAGATGACCCAATTATGTCAAGTGGTGAATTTTATCTCCCCTAGGAAATTACTATATGTGGTTCATCTACATTTCAAGTTATCAAGCTCTGGGGTCCTTGGTTTAAAATTCCACCTTCACTTCATGCCATTGGATCAATATTAGTGATAGAGCGAGAACCATCAATCATGATCCATGAGGTCAAAATTGATTAGTTGAGAGGTCAGTTATGGTTAAATTTTATGATCTCACTAACATTAAAGATATCCTCACAAATGTCAAATAAAGAGAGCATGAATTTTAATTTTTTTCTCATGAGGTTCCTTTAGCTAAATAATAGCATGACATACATCATGTTCTCAGTGTTCTTGGGACTTTGAGGTCAATGTGATCCATTAGATCAAGCTAGGTGATGAACACAAACCATTGATCATGATATGAGAGGCTTCTCTTATTGGTTTAGCTTTGGGGGTTCTTTTATCTCATGCCATTAGATCAAGGTCATTAGGTGAACATAGATAG
Organism: Torreya grandis; assembly: GCA_037957365.1. Lineage (NCBI taxonomy): Eukaryota > Viridiplantae > Streptophyta > Pinopsida > Cupressales > Taxaceae > Torreya > Torreya grandis. The sequence continues at coordinate 128,534 of JARHVA010002180.1, read as the reverse complement.
TCAGGTCCTATAAGATGAATGAACATTAAGTTAGTCTGTGATGCACATAGGCTTAAGCCAAGGGGTTAACCTTAGATTAATAGTATTAAAAACACTATGATCTAAGTTTTAATGTGATAAGCCTAAGGTTTAAAAATTTAGAAGGTCCCCTTTTGGACTAAGGATAAAATTTTAGATGATGTTTATTTTGAAGGCATCACTAACATCAAAGACATCCTAATGAATGTCAAATTATAGGAGTGAGGTAGTCAAAATAAATGTCATAAAAGCTTTTATAGTGAGTGGGGTTTAGTGCATAGTTCATCCTAGTATGATCTTGCACCTTTGGATCAAGATCTGGGGAAATAAGGACTGTTAGATAGAGATTCAAGTTAAAACATCAAATTAGAGCATGATATGTATAGTGATTCAAATTAAAGTTTAGGATCCTTGAGGCATCATCTATGTTGAACAAACACCAAGATATTTTAGGATTAAAACTTAGGCTAAACATTGATAAAGTCTTGGTCTATGATGAAAAGGGGCTTGTGGACATAACATTTAACAAGGTTAGGAGGGATTTAAAAGGGGAAAGGAACATAAAAGGGGATTTAAGTATAATTTTATGTTAAGGTTTAGGCATGTTTGAAAACATAACCGAGCCTTAATGTAAAATTAAACTTAGGGTCTTTTTAAAAGGACCAATTCCAACCAAATTTTCCCTCATGAAAATTTGAATTTAAACCCTCAGGGTTTTTTTTTGCTTAAGAATCCTACCTTCCTCCATTAAACATACACTTAGCCATCTAAGGGTAGTCATCAGTAGGTTTAGCTCATAAATCATAATTAAACACATAAGAACCTATCCCTTTTTATTTGCATGATCTTCAAATTCTAAAAAGAATAACCACATGAAATCTAGACTAGGATACAAATGTTTTGAGACATTTACAAGGGTCCCTATTTTATAAAGCAAAAAAAAATGGGGTATGTTAGTCCCAACAACAATTAACTTATGATAAAACGGATAACTATGATCAACAAGAGGATGGAAAAATAATGAAGCTCTACTATTCCAAAAAAGGAACTTCTTTAAAAACAAGAAAAGCTTGTATATAAGAGAAGATAGTGACTCATTGGATAATAGTGATAGCTCAAATGATGACCATGACTGTGCCTTTTTGGTTGATGGAATTGAGTCCATGTTCATGGCATTAGGATCAAATTCTATATATCTAGATCAAAAGGAATTTGAATACACTGATGAAGAAGAGGAAGGAGAAGTGGACCTTTAATGTGAACTCATCTATGCTCTAGATGAGATTGACAAGTTGAGAAAAGAGAACATAAGACAAAAGAATCTTGGATAAAAATTAATTGAAAAACTATTCAAAATTCTTAAAGAATCTGATCAGATGGTGATAATCCTAAAGACATAATTTGAAGAAGCCACAAGAATAGAAGATGTGATCAAGATTGAACTACAATTAAAATTTGTTGTGTATGAAGTTAGAAGTATAGATAGTGGCTTTGAGAAAATAACTTAAAAAAGATAAAGACAAACTAGACAAAGGTTTAAAGCTAAAAGGAGGGTCAAATATTCTTAATGAATTGATCATCTCTCAAAAGCCATCAACAAGGAAATCTAGTCTTGGTTATGAAAAAAGGAAAAGTCCCATGACCAGTGCATCTACTAAGTTATATGACTACTTTAGAGAAGAAGGAGGATTAGGAAAAAATAAGGATAAATATTTCAAGTGAATAGAGACATATGCAAACATTAATAATGTTAATAATACTAAAGGAGAAAAGAATCCTGAAGATAGGAAAAAAAATAATGAGTCCATCTCTACAAACTCAAGGAAGATGTAGAAGACAAAGGAAACTGATGCACATGATTACAAAAGGGTAAGAAACTTGAAGAAGCAAGAGTTGAGAATAACTCCCCATCCTACACAAAGAAAATATATGACTAGGTATTCCTCATCTTTTTATGGTTATTGTTATAGTTGTAATCAGTTTGGTCATAAGGATAGTAAATGTAGAGTTGTACCTACAAAGAGAACCAAATTTGTAAGCAAAAATTCATTTATACCCTTGGTAGATACAAATGTAATGTATTATAATTATAATAATTTTTTTCATGTAACTAAACAATGTAGAACAAACTTTGAAATACTGAAAGTATAAAGTGTGAAGAAAATCATGCCTTCTAGTGTGAACAAAGGTTCACAAGTCTCTGACAAAGAGAAAAGTAAGCCGAATAGGACATATAAGCAACCCAAACATATATTGAAAGTGAAAGATAAAACCATGATAAAGAATGATACAGAGTGTGGAAAATGTCAAGAGCTCTCAATTTCTGCACATGTTGAGAATGAGAAAATAAAGCTCAAGGAGAATTCTAAGGTGTTGGCCGAGGATAGTTATGAGGTATGTATAGATTCAAGTGAACATCTTGCTATTATAGAGAAATTATAAAGCATATAGAATTAGTATTTTATTCTGAGTAATGAGAATATGAACTACAATGAAGATACTTTAGATAAAAAGGTATGTCAAGAATCCATATTATCTCCATGTATTTTTAATCTAGTCACAGAAGAAAAGGAGAATAGTGTAATGGATGAGCATGTAATTTATCTCAAGCCTAAGAATAAGAAGAAGAATAGAAAGAAAAAGATGACCAAGGATGAGAAGGAATATGAGGAGTTATGGGAAAATCTTGGTTTCACATTATTCTAGGACATTATGAAGTAAGGTGTCTCTATCTATGCTTCTTAAGAGACCCTTGTTAATGGAGAAGCAAGTGATGTCTACTACAGATGTGAACTCAAGCAAGTTGTGATGATTACTTGATAAAAAAAGTCAAGTGTTGTGTATGTAGTGTTTGAAGGGCTAGAATAAGTGTTCCAATATGACATAATGAGATTGTTGGAGTACATCTCATATATATGGTCTCCAAATTCATTTGGCATGAGATTTTTAATGCAATAAACCCTTAACATTGTTTATCTTAGGTTGTACAAATAAGTTGGGTCACAAAACTTAGAGAACATGTGTAAATTAATGATATACATGTGTTAAATTAACTTATGGTGTGATATAGGTAGGCCCTTGATGTAAAGATGGAGCATAAAGCAAGGGGGAGCTAGATTGTTTAGTCTATCAGGACCAAGAAGGCTTAGAGGAAAAGAGATTTGTAATTAGTTAGGTCTTAGGATTAGAATATAATAAGAGATTGAGAGAGAAGGCTATTAATCCTATATGGTATCTCCTATATCACATCACTAAATACTAGTGATGGATCACAAGTCTAGAAGAAGGATCATAAAATCCTTGTTGATCCCTAGAAGAAGAGAAAAGGTAACTTAGGTATGTATATTTTATAAATTTATAATGAGTTTAAAGTTGAATATTCTTGGAAAAACTCCTTTATATAATAAAGGGGGAGAGATAGTTAGATAAACAATCAACTAGAGTCCCTTTTCTATTGATGTCAAAGGGGGAGAAAAAGTGCAAATGTTCTCTATAGGAGAAAGAGCAAAATTCTCTCTGCAAAAGTTTGGAAAAAAGTCTAAATGTCAAAGTAAAAGTATATCAGGTGTCCAAGTTGAGTATTAGGCAAATGTGCCATTTACTAAGGGGGAAAAGTTTTGGTATGAAAAACTTTAGTTCATACTCATCAGAAGCCAATGCAAGCAATGCCAAAGGAGAAAAATATTAGAAGATCAGAGCATTTGATTTTCCATCAATGCCAAAGGTGGAGATTGTTGGCAATATGATTATCATTGATTTCAAAATGGACACTATGGATGTCATTTATGTTGAAAGGATCAGACAGGATTGATGGAGATAAGATCATGTTTCATAGTTGCATTGTGCAAAGTTGTCATGCTTTTATAAAGACCATTTATTGACATTGAAAGTCAAATAGATAGAAGATCCATTATGGGTTTTTCATGAGAATCTTGAGTATGTGGTGTATAAGTTCAAAGGAGAAGGAATGAACTCAAAATTTAATTATCTTTACTCTTAGACAAAATAGGGTTTCCTAGTTAAACCCTAAGGGTTTATGTCATGGCATCAACAAATACTTTCTATTTTTATGTTGACTAAATATAGCCTGGAACTGATAGCTTAAGTTATAAATTAAGCCTTTGTCATCATTACTATATCAGCCCATCAACCTAGCAATTACTATTTTAATTAGTGATAAAAGGACTTAATATTTCCTAAGTCATAAACTTTATATTATGTTCCAACTTGATCAATGACCCATGGTTCATTGTATGTAGATGAGCCAACAAAGTGAAGAAAAGTTAAATTATCAAAAGGACCTATAAGTTAATGTATAAATGAAAAGTTTCACATTTATGGAGATTATTAGATAGAGACCCAATGAGCATAAGGTTATTAGAGTTAATGATCAAAATAGTTGGTAGATCAATGATTCATGCTTAATCAAACATTGAGATCCAATGGAGCATGATGAAGTTAAAGTGTCAAAAGGTTTCTTTGAGTGAATTCACTAATGCCAAGTGTCATAAGAACATTAGTCTATTAGATAGAGGACTAACGAGAATTATCCTATCAAAGATAAATATTGAGCTTCCCGAAATATTTGATAGTGCATGAGTGATCATGCAAAGGAGATCCAACAGAGTCAATGGACTCAAATGCTATAAAGAGCTCAACATTTAAAAACTAGATATAAGTAAAGATCAAGATTATTTGAAGATATAATGGCACAAAAAATATTGGATGACTAGATCTAACAAAATAAGTGAACTTAGATGGAACAAAGTGATCGATGTTTATTGACACACTGATGAGTTAAAGACTGAGCAGGTTTGAGATCAATGGAGTGAAAGTGATCTAATGATATAAGTAGTGATATGAGGTCAAAGTGATGAATTTTAATTAGTAATTCAAGGTAGACTTCATGCAAGTTCAAATATTTAATGACGTGCAAGAGATAGGATCTATAGATTGATGGATGTATTTTAAAGAGTAGAACATTAAAGTTCAGCAGTGTACAAAGATATGATAGAGCAAGAGATCTTGGAGATAGAATGAAGAAAGAGATCAAAGGTAAATATTTAAAGTGTTTAAATTCCAATTATCAAGTGGAAAAACATTTAGTAACATGCAATAACTTACGTATAAGCTTTAATCTCAACATAAATAATGAGATTGATCGATCCAACTGATCAAAAATACATTAAAGAGACTAAATATCAAAACTTGAGTATAATATATGTTATAGATAATAAAAAGACCTATAATTATGATGTGATTTATGGAATTGAGACATGAGAAACTAACAATCCATGTCATAATTAACTAAAGTCTAAAATTGGCATTTTGTGTTAAAGTCTGAGTGTGAACATATAAGATATGGAACTTGAGATCTATTGCTTATATAAATGACATCTAAGACATAGGTAGATGTTGTTGGATCCATTAAAAATTATGTCAAATAGAAAATATATAGACATAGAACCAGAGTTTAAAGAGGACACACACACACACACACACACACACACACACACACACACACACAGAGAGAGAGAGAGAGAGAGAGAGAGAGAGAGAGAGAGAGAGAGTCAAATAGATACATATATAGACATAGAGAGAGAGGGGTAGAGAAAAAGAAAGGAACACAAGGAGAATGTGTAGAGAATGAGCAGTTACAAATTAGACTTGTAATAAAGATAATAGAGTTGGATTCATTTATGAATATATTTTGTATACTATATTTTTATCTCCACAAATTTGATTTGTTGGTGCCATTAGACAAGTTGAGTTGGTACTCAGTTAGGGGATTGGTGTCTCCTTAGGGTTAGTGCCCTTAAACATTGTAACTAGTGAGGTTAAGCTAAGTTAGTGCTCAGTTAGGGAGTTGGTACTTCCTTAGAGTTGAAGCTCTTAAATTAGGGGATTAGTGTCTCCTTAGGATTGGTTTCATTAAATATAACTAGTGAGGAATTTCCAAGTAAGGGATAAACTGTGAGGCTAGATTAGAACAGTAGATTCTAGTAGTTATTCTCACCATGGTTTTTCCCTTTGGGTTTTACACATAAATCTAGTGTCATGTGTATTTATGTGTATGTTATATATGCATTTATCTTTTAATCTACAAATTATTTTGAATTTTATTTAAAAGGATTAAAGGATTGGTTTTAATTGATCTACTGATTCACTTGCCTCTCAGTAGATAGTTGTGTTCCAACACATCATCCTAGTATTTTACCTCTAACCATAGACAACTAGTCTCCTTCACACCTCCACATTAAGAGTATCCCTTCCATTCATGGAGGGGCATATAAGAGAACTGTGAATATTGATAAATCAACTAAAACCTGTGTGTTTACAGTCATTAATACATGCAACAATCACATATACCATGGAAAACAATTCTCTATCTAATATGACATTAACATACACATGTAAATTATAAATTACAATGTAATGACAATATCTTAGCTATAACATTACTTTGGCCAAAGTTTTCATTATATAAATTAGATCTCATATGGACCTAAATCAACTCTACTCACATAAACTCTCTGATAGTGAATCATTATCTATCAAATGATATTAGGAGGTATATATATGAGTTTAAAGTCAACACCCTCATACATCTATCATCTGTTATCATATGAAACATGGCTATTAATTTTTAAATTTAAATTCAAGGCATTATAAATATAGATTTCAACATACACCAATCCAAACAATAATGTAAGATATAAGAAATCATTATTCAAAAATCTCATTATTTCCATTCACTCATCCTAAATAATGTATAAGTTCCTTAAATTAACTATATTAAACCAAACATACACATATGTCTACAATAAGAATCCAATATTTAAGACTATATCAATTTTAAGAACATATATTACTTTTTAAAACTTAAATCATATAAGATCTATTAATATCCAACCAAGTTAACAAATTAACCCAAATTAGCCTCATAAAACACAAATAATGTATCTTAAGCTTATTTGACAACTTTTCCTTTCTAGAATTATTCATTTCTTTCCTCTTTATATGAAAACCTCATGTTTCAATTGATATAAAATTATAGCCTATATATGTTTCATGACTATGATTTTCCTTATTGGTTATATACATCAAGATCCATTATGATTAATACACACACACACACACACACACACACACACACACACACACACACACACACACACACACACACATGTTTAAAACCCTATTAACCATTCGTACAACTAATACACAATCATATTCATCAATAAATATAGTCACTTATATAATTTATACATAGAATTTCTATTATGACCTATAACCAATAGTAATTCATCATAGAAGAAACAATTATAAGCTTAGGTTTGACATCTTGGTGATATTTTAAGTACAAATTTTCATTCATAGATGAATTTAATCATCTTTATATGTATATATAAATATATACATATATACATTTATTTATGCATACAACTAAATTAAGTTTCAAAGCTTAATTAAGTCACCACACATATGATCATGTATTTACTCATGGTCATATGTGTAAATTTTGTGTGTGTGTGTGTGTGTGTACATATTTAATATGTACACACACACACACACATGTTTATTTTAATTTTAAGAGGTAAAAAATAAATCTAGTATAGGTTACCTCATAGCTTGAATATCTTGTAATAATACTAATATTAGAATAAGTTTTAGCTATAACTTTCATATTTAATAAAAGTTTGCCTAATACCCTCAACTAGTTTTATCACATATTCAATAGCTCCCTTAATAGAATGTCATTATAGGATTTTATTTTTATATACTTCATGATAGCTTTCACAAGTTTAAAATTATAACTTCTATCAAGACATATTTAAATTTTTATTCATTTTGGTTCATATTTGAAACATATAGAACTGTATAACCAATTCCTTTTAAAAATGCAAAAAATAATTATATGTAATTCATAATAGAATGTCATTATAGGATTTTATTTTTATATACTTTATGATAGCTTTCACAAGTTTAAAATTATAACTTCTATCAAGACATATTTAAATTTTTATTCATTTTGGTTCATATTTGAAACATATAGAACTGTATAACCAATTCCTTTTAAAAATGCAAAAAATAATTATATGTAATTCATACCATAAAGTTTATCAATAAGAAATAAATTCCTAATCTATAGTAGTTCTGTGGTTTATAATAAAAGAATATAGTATCACTATTTTGTGTAATAATTAGTCAAAGATGAAGTAAAGATATAAGGTTACTTAACTACCAAGATAAGGTTAACACTAAGTTATAATACACTAGTTATTAACCTTCTAAGTCATGCACAAATCAAATATTTATAGCAAAAGAATTTCACAAAGGGAATTTGGCAGTCAATAAATTATTAGTTTACTTAAAGGAAAAGGATTAATATCATTTTTATAGGCATGTGGATGGAACTGGATTCCATCCCCAAGTCTATAAATATGAATCCCTAAATTTTTATATAGAGATCTACCAAAAAATAAAACCAAATAGGGTATAAACTAACCTAAGTCAAACATTCATCATTTTTCTTCCAAATGGATCTAAAAATGCAAAGCAAAAATACATACATTTTCTACTTATAATTTTAAAGCTTTACTTGCTTGGTTATAGAAATGTCTACCATTCTAATTTATCCTTCTTTCCAAAATCTCCTTTATTATTCATCCTTTTCTCCATTCCTTTATCTTCCTTCTACTTGTTATATTTCCTCTTTTCATCAATGTATTACACAATTTGGTAATTATCCTACAACTATATGAGTTCACCAAAATGGAACTCAAATTCATCAATGTATGATCTAGTACATTCTCTATTAACTTTCAATCATTGACCCTATCTTTGGGCATGGAAACTACATGAAAATTCCCTATTTTTTCAAATGGTGAATTTAACCCCAACATCATAACAACTAAACAAATTTAATTCCCTTATCGAGATTCACATAATAACCCATCCTTTTTTAATTAAAAAGATGCATGAGAATAAATCTATTAGAGCCTTTTACAAAACCAAAACCCACTTCCCTAAGTTTATTTAAAAAAATATTTAATATAATTACTTTGGGCCCATTTTTCCTTGGTTTCCCCTCCTTAGGCCACCAAAAAGGGTTAGTATAAAATTTCAACAACCTTAGTAAAATACCTGACTCTATGGATTTAAAATGCATAACAATGTCTATCAAAATTACCATACAAAAACCCAAGTTTATATTACAATAATGTTTTACAATGGTTTACACCACAATGTACACCATGAACATTATAAAAGTTTACTAACAAGTATGTCCATTAACAAGTTAATAATCAACTCAAAGTAAATGCAAACATACAATATTAACCATAGAAATAGCTAATGAAAATTAATCTCTTGGCACATTCTTAGAATATCATCAACAACTAATTTAACCTCAAAAATAAAGAGTACAAGTGTGTGTGTGTGTGTGGGTTAAATTTAATTATATCAATCCAAAATGATAATATCTACACCCCCTCTCTAATGATACTCTTCCTTTGTACCACTTGTGAGGTTGGAAGAGTTTGTAACCACCTTGATCAAATAAAAGGTAATTAATCCAAGATTATAATAAGTAATCAAATACTCAAAATATATAAGTATAAATGAACTAATGTAATTCAAATCAATTGTAAATGAAATCATAGTCAACATGATCATTGTACATTCATAAATATATTTAAATGTCCTTCAATATAAATTATCATGAGAAATAAACAATATGACTGATAATCATACAACATGAATATATAGATCAAACATAAAAATCATAACTAAAAATTATTAGTTCTAGATTCCCTACTAATACTTAAGTAGTTTTTGTAGAGTGGGACATGATGTGACATAACAACATGTATAATCATGTAAACATGAGGAGAGTATGTCATCTCAATAGTATGTATTTAATCAAAGCATATGTAACATATGAAATGGAATTATTATAAGTGTCATGTCTATATAGACATATAAATGAAATACATAGCAGTAACCATCACTAAAAACATATCTTAATAATACTACATAGTAAAAGTGCATGATATGGATAATGGCACCATTAAATATTATCAAGTTAAATAAGTTCAAAAATATCAAGAGTTAGTGTCACACATAAGGCCAAGGGACACATTCAAAGGACATGAATATGTCATGATAAACAATCCCAAGGGACATAAATATGCCACAAACAAAGGACATAAACATGTTTCATTAAACAAGGCCAAAGGCCACACACAAGGGACATAAAAATGTCATAAAAAGGGCCAATGTGCCACACATAATAGACAAACATAACTATCTTGTCATGAAAGAGAGTAATAAGATCAATGTAACATAAAATAGGTAAATATTAGTATACATCATTCATATGTATCAATATCACATCCTAGTAAATAACATATCCATGTAAAACTATGTAAAATATGAGTAATTAGCAAGGAATGTGTAAGAAATAAATGTATATCAACATGTTATAAGGTTATAGAAAGATATACTCTATAACAGTGAAACCTATGGTATAATATATCCCAAGTATCAACATGGCCACTCTGTAGAGGAAAGTCCAACATAAATATGTCCAGTTGTAACTTGTATGTCCTGCATCATACTCACATACAATGAAATGCATGTGTATATGAAACAAATATACCATCTACCAAAAATGCGATAAATAACATATGTAAAAAGTGTAATCTATCAATATGCCATGCTTAGGTCTTTTTTCTTAAATACATTATTTTTTAAATTTTTTAAATATTTAATTTTTTGTTTTGTTGAATTTATATTGACACCAGTAAGCAAGACCAAGTATCAAGGATTTGAAAATATAAGGAATGAAAATGTGGAAAAAGTGAAAGAAAACAATATTCCCCCATTATATATGTGAATGTCAACAATGTAGCTAAATAATGTATGTGGAGATAAGGATTTTCATGCCCCCAATGGGAAAAAATTAATGTATACTCATGTGATATGTATCTATAAATGTATGTGATTGTGTAAACTCAATTAAAGTCATAACATGAATAAGTAGTCAATATGTAAGAGTGAGCAAGTATTATGCCACCAATTATGTGCACTATAATCAGTTTATGGTAAGTTTCATGGGTTTTTTTTATCATGATAAGAATAAAGAGGCAAGGTCCAAGTGAAAACAAAGCCAAGGGTTATATGAGTGATCAATGCACATGCATATCAACACATGTATGTAAAAATATAAGAATAGAATGGATGAACAATCTAAGAGGCTATGTATAATACATAATATTGAATCTCAACCAACGATTCCAATAAAAAATGCTCCCATGGAGTTCCTACATACAATACATGATCTCCTATTAAATTTTATGTCAAGTCACCTATTAGAATGTGGTGTTGATTTGTAATTCCTATATCATATTTTGAATATATAACTTCTTATTTGTTTTCTTTCTCTAAATAAGCTCCCTCTCTTAAAATTATAACAGTCACATCATATAATTTAAGTGTAATATAATAATAATTATTACCAAGTGTGGCTCCCATTGATCTTATCCATGATCTTTATAATTCAACTCTATATTTGGCCAAAAATGGGCTAATGTTAAATACAACAATTTGGACCAAGTTTTGTAGGTATTTCAATTGATCCAATTAATAGTTTAGAAAGTAACATTATTCAAGTGTTCATTTCCATATCCAAGAGAGTTTATGAGTGTTATGCTACAAACATTCATTTTGATAGTGTTATCAATAATGACATTGGTGCATTTCATGCCATATATGTAAGGGATAAGAAGCAAAAAAATCTATATATGAGAATGCTTTGTATTTGTATCTTTTGAAACCATGCTTGTGACATTAAACTTTTTAGGTATTTATCACTTTTGAAATTCCTTATAGAGAAACCTTTCCACAAGGACACTTTATTTCTTAGCCCATGCTTCTTTTTTAAACCTTTATTTTTTTAACTTCTCTCATTGTAAATTTTATTTCTGTAACCCTTAATGTTATAACTTTTATTTATTAAACTTTTATTTTCCAATTATTCCCTTTGTAATATTTTCAATCCTAATTTTTCTTTACGAAAATTTTATTTTTCTTATTGTTCTTTGTGTAATATATAATTTTAAATTTGAAAAGTGGTAATTGATGATCCTAATTAGAAACTAGTGTGTGTAAGGATAATATGTTTTACCCTAAGTTATATTAAGATGAATTAATTAATCTAATTGAGATATAAACTAGTAAGTGAATTAATATACTAAGATATGGCATTCAAGCATTCATATAAGTGTAAAATATTAAAACTAATTATAATGATTTGAAAAGTGGAAAATGCTAAATATATTAATTACATAAAGTGATAAGCACTTATATTTTTTGATTAATTTTTTGACTGTGATAAACTTTAGATAGTGGAAAATAAACTAAAATAGGCATGTGATTTGTTAGGCTTTGGACTACGTTTTTATTTATGAAAGGTTAGTTTTATTAGGTATGGGTTAGTATTAACTATCAGAACTAACCCATGTGATCAGTAATGACCTATGTATAAAAAGGTATTTATGACTATACAATCAACTTTGATTGTATCTAAAATCTCTATAAGTGAAATGCTAAATCATGATGATGCATGTAACTTTAAAAATTAGAATTTTTCATCTTTAAACACTAAATGTGCTTATGAGGAATATAAACCTAAATAAAATTAAAATTTTTAATGGGTTGAGCTAACCCCAATCACCCATTTTGATGATTGACCATTGCCTACATATCCGATACTTCAAAGAGGGAAATCAAACCACATAGAGTTATCTAACATAGTGTGATTATGAAGCTATGTTATTTTAATATATGAATGTAAATAATGATTTGTATTTTATAATTGAAAATTCTTACTTTGAATTGGATTTGGTATGATTCAAACAAGGATTGTGACTACTCCTAGTAATTGGTTTTGAATTTGGGAGGAATAAAATAGTTTTTATCAATGTGAAATAGTGTATAGATGTGTACTAGATAGAATATGTACTAGATGAGTGTCTATCCCCTTATCAAGTGAGGCGTTGATTCTTAAATACATGAGTCCAACTAGGTAATTCATCATGTTATCCATAATTCATTATAAAAATGATAAGAATGTCTTAGATTTGAAAAGTGATCATTGCTAGGAGAGGGTTAAAAATTATCAATCCTAGGTCAGTATCCACTAGAGATAGTGACCTAGTCTGATGTAATGTCCCATTCACATGAGCACTAAAATAAACATTTGGGCATGTTTATGCATGATAGCATGAAGTTTAAAATAGTCAAATGGGTTCCTATAGGTGGAAAACAACAAAATATAAGGGTTAGACCCATGTAATCCATAAATAAAAAATTAGATATAGAAATTAATAAGGGACATAACTAATTGAAACATGAAAATAAAACTTAGTACTTTTATCAGTGATTAAAAATATTGTGGAGAAAACATATCCATAGAGGAAGATATCAAAATGGAAAGAATGGGAAACTATTAGGATGGATACCATGTTGAGAAAATAGTAGATTTATTAATAAAATACAAGGATTTATTTCCTAGGACATTCACTAAGTTGAAGGGAATTAAAAAGGAAGTTGGTGAAACAAAAAACCAAATAAAAAATGTTAAAAAAATAAATAAAATACCTTACAAATTACATCCCAATGTAGAATTAAAAGTGTAAACTAACTAGACAAAATGTTAGCGGGAGGAATCATCACACCAATGGAATATTTTGAATGGATAACTCAAATGGTGATAAAAAATAAGAAAACAAGAGAGTTAAGGACTTGTGCAGATTACCAATTGAACAAGGCATGTGTCCATGATCTATTTCCAACACCATTCACTAAATAAGTAATATAAACCATGGTGGGAAGAGATATATACTCATTCATAGATCATTTTTTAAGATACCACTTTTTTACCCTAATTTGGTTTTATAAACATTAATATGATAGACACTAGTATGTGAATTCAAATTTATAAATATAAAATTTAAATATGACTATGAATGTAAAAGCTTAAAATTGATTGCAATGACTTGAAAAGTGTTATATGCTAAATATAATAAGTACAACAAATGGATAAGTACTTAGCTTTTTCAATGTATTAGTTGACAATGACTGTGATCAAACATTGGAAAAAAATTGAAGTAATCATATGATTCATTTAGATTTGGACCTATGTTTCTATTTGTGTAGGGTCAGTTGTGTTAGATTTAGGAAAGTATAAAATGTTGAGGCTTAATTTTAGTGGTTAATAATGAACTATGTGAATAATATGGTTTATAACTATATGGTCACCTTCACTTATTTGTGAAACTTATGTATGTGTAATATTGAACCTTGATGTGCGTACAACTCCAAAAATCAACTTAATTCACCTTGAAACCTTAGGTGTGATCATGTGGGATAGAAACTATAAAAATCCATGAAAGTGTAATGGGATGAGTCGACCCAATCTCCCCCATTAATGATTAGCCACTACCTATGTATGTGATACTTTAAGGAGGGAACTAAAGCCACATGTGGTTCTCCCAATTAGTGTGATTGTAAAATTATGCTCATTTTTATATGAATACAAATAATTATTTATATATATATATTTTTATAATGATTATTTTTAATTCACTTTGGTATGCTTAAAAATTAGTTTGTAACTATTCCTAGTGGTTGATTTTAAAAATGAGATAAATAGGGAAGTTTTTATCAATGTGAAATAGTGTATATATGTGTATAAATAAATGCCAAGTCCCCTATCAAGTGAGGCTATTATTTGTGTATACATGAGTCCAATTGAGTAATTTATCACACCAATGACACTCTAGGTGTATGGGTCAACCCTAAGGAAATATTTGATTTTAAAAACTAGTTGTTGTTAGGAGAGGGTCGATAATGTTAGTATCGACTAACAATACTAACCTAGTTTGACATTAATGATTCATGTAAATGAGGTCTAAACTAAATAACTAAAAATGTTTATTTAGTATAATATCCATGTTTGAAATAGATAATGTGGTTTATGTTGGAGTGTAATGGTAGAATGTTAAGGTAAAAATTATAAGGTAACATGTAGGTGTAATAAAATGGTGGTTTAGGACCATTTCATTCCTAGTAGATGTATGTCAAGCTTGTCATTGATAATTACGTAATGCGATATTTTAGTATCAAAAAATGCCCATATTCTATGCTAGTAATGAAATTTATAGAATAAAATGAAAAGTTATACCTAATTTTGCATAACACACTTTATCTTAGGTAGGAGTCTCCAATTATATAAGTCAATCAAAAAAAAAAACATATGGTATTAATTACCATAGATTTAAATTTGAAATCTCAACTTGAATTTAAAAAATTAAAGAGTAAATAAAGATTACACCTACGTCTTGGTGAAAACAATGTTGCCCTTTAAATTGGTTAGAGATGATAATTCCTTTTTAAATTATTGGAGAAGATTGATTTACACTGAAACACATGGAGAGTGGTTCCTCTTGTTGAACCATAGAACAATTGAGGGTGACTAAACCCCATTTTTCTAATTTTTCAAGCCCTTGGGGTGGGAATAAAACATGCCCCAACATTCATATATGTGGTGAGAAGTATGTGATGTACTAACTCAAATAGCTAATAATATCTATAAATAATATGAACCACATGATGAGTATATTAGAAGTAATTCCATGGTTATTGAGCATTTCTAAACCTCAACATACATTACCCAAAAAAAATGAATCAACCACTTTAGATGGATTTATATATGCAAGGTTAATCACTAATTCGTAACAATAAATAAATATAATAATGCTCTTTGCAAAATTTGTAAATGTATATTAATTGGTATCATTCCTTTTTGGATTTGTGCTAATTATAAACTACAATAGTTTGTATGTGCATGAACTAGTATCATGCCTCATGAATATAAAAGTGTGTCTATGTGCATGAACTAATATCATGCCCCTTTAATATTTACCAAATGATAAATAATGTTATGCATCCATATGATGAATATGAGAACTTGTATCTCAAATGTATGTATATGTAGAAACCTATATTTCTTGTTCTTGTAAGCTATGTACATATGTCCACACATATGCACCTAAGTGTCTATTAATATATAATCAAGTATATATAAATTATGTTTATATTCATGGAATATTCCCCCATAATATTTATTATTTTTCCAATATCTATCATGTAACTAGATTGGTTTGATATGTGACCTACTCTGAATCTCTAAAATCTATACTCTAATTCCAAAATCTGATTTTTTGGTTATAGATGCTTATGTATGTATAACAAGCCCACTATAATGCCCCATTTTAATATTATGGATATGTCTTGTAAATTACTCATCTAAATTTAAGAGTTAATTATATCATGTCATGTATAAATATACCATCATGTACATTAATGTGAACACATGAAGA
This sequence comes from Torreya grandis, assembly GCA_037957365.1. Classification (NCBI taxonomy): domain Eukaryota; kingdom Viridiplantae; phylum Streptophyta; class Pinopsida; order Cupressales; family Taxaceae; genus Torreya; species Torreya grandis. Next base: position 112,068 of record JARHVA010002180.1, on the reverse strand, counting down.
GTATGTTATCATAGTAAAGTATACGTCAATCAAGATAAGTATGTAACATATGGAATATAAGTTTCATGCCTAGATAAATATATCAATGAAGCACCAAATAGAAACCATCACTAAGAAGATAATTAAATAAGACTATGCAGTAAAAGTACATGATATGAATCATAGCACCACTTAATATCAACAAGCTCAAAAAGGATCAAAATTTATTATCACACATAATTCTAAGGGCCATATACAAGGGGAATTAATATGTCACAACACAAAAGGCCATGGCTCACATTTAAGGGAGATAGAAATGTTTCAAACAAGAGACATAAATATGCTACTTAAAATAAATCTAAGGGCCACACACAAGGGACATAAATATGTCACAAATAAATCATGTAAATAGGTCACATAAAATAAGTCTAAGGGCCACAAATAATAAAACAATATGAATAGCTTATCATGAAATATTAAGAACATTAATGAAGCATAGAGCAAGTAAAGACTAATCTACACCATCTTTTCCTATGTATCAATATCATATCATAATATACTATAAAATCGATGTACAAATGTGTAAGTAATATAGTTAACTCCACATGATAAATTTTTTATATAAATATATAACCTATGATAGTGAAACTTATGGAATAAGATGCCCACAATATTGGTGTGGCCTCTATGTAGAGGAAAGTATAACATCTATGTGTCCATGTGTGTCTTGTATGTCTTATGTAAACACCCTAATTTGATAAAGCAAATATAAGTACAATGTATTTGGTAGTTATTTCACATGAAGTTCTTAATGATGAATAAGATTTTTATTTACACGTGTCACTTTTGATGTCAACATGGTCCTTATTATGACTTATTTTCCCTATTTTACACCCTTTGTCGTCTCATGTCATGATTTTTATATCCACAGGCCCCACTAACATGTTTGTCTCAATTATAACCCAATTTTTTATAGATAGAACAATAAAATGATCCTATACAATATTTCCAAATGCTATTGTCCACCTCAATGTTATTATCCAATAGTCATGTTTTTTTACTTCTTTTGGGTCTTTACCCTCCTTTTACGTCTCCTCTTATGATTCTATTTATATTTTTACCTTGTTAGCCTATGAAAAAGTGTCTCACATTAAAAATAAATTTTATTCTATATAAATATATTCACAAGGCATTTTACATAGTACTTGCTACTTTGGCACATAATTACAAAAAAAAAATCAATACTATACCTCAACATTCTTCATATTTAATCAACATAATACATAGGTCTACACATTTGATCAAGTTAGGGAATAATAAAAATTCATTCTTACATACCATTAACATTGATTATGCATGTTACCTAAGGGAGAAATACATTTGATCTGATACCCCTATCATTGGGGTTAATTTAGGTAACAACTAGAACAATAGGGGTTCTATGTTATTTGATTGTAACATTCCATGACCCACCTTTTTTCCCTTCATTTTACATTTGATTCTATTATTGTTTCATGTGTCAAGGTAATCTTTAGGTTTTAAAATAAGGAAAAACCATAGAGAGACATAGAATGATGATCAAAGATAACTAAAGACACATACCAAACCTAGAAGACCTCCCACAACTATCCTATAAGTTTTAGGGATCTTATCCACAAAAGGATAATAGTGTAGTGCCCTTTGCCATTATCACACCATGTTATAGTCATAATGACCACATTATTGACCTAAGATAGGTGGAATTATAATTTTAGAATGAAGGTACTCTTGACTATTCCCCTGATCTTTTTTAGCATTACCATCACCTAGTGACATGTATTTTGTTCCAAATAAGTTGATTTTATCCTTTACACTTATTATTTAGGGTAGATTAATTAAATTATTTATTTGTAATATTTACCTACATTTACACATTTTACTCCAACTCTTTATAAAATAGGAGTTTCTCTATTAATTCCTAAAAATATAAAATATTTGGTGAACCTAACCTCAAATATTGATTAATAACCCTAATTCCCTCCTAGGATTTGCCTTCTCCATTTTTGTGTAATTAATTAATATTTATTAAATTCTAATTTTTTTTTGATTTTTTTCACATAATAACTGATCCATATCAGTCATTTATTATGGTTTTCATTGAATTAATATTTTAAATTATGTTTAAAAACCCATCAAACCCTAGATCTGCATGCGAGGTCCTCACACATCCAAATATTAGCCCTTAGGGTTTCAAATCAACTTCTGATTTTCTATACATTAGGATGAATATTTAGTATATTTTCAAATTAATTTATGTTGGATTATCTCCTACCCATTTCTTGCTTATTGTTCATTATTTACATTATTTTTTATGGTAAGTTTAAGATGATCTATAGGGAACCTCTTCCCCCTCACCTAGTTGATAATTTTTTAAATTTTTCTCATAACTATAAAAATGAATGGACTAAATTTTAGAATTATACACTAGCACATGATAATGAGCATGATTTCATTCATAATTATGATGATTATTTTTTTAATTATGGATATGATGATTACTAGAGCATGATAATGAAAGTGATAATGAGGATAAAATCGATGCATCTTCTTCTCCAACTCCTCTCTCCTCCCATAATTCTCAAAATAAAATTAAAAATGTAAGGCTAAAAGATCCCCTTATACGTAATTATTTTTTTGAACATGATCCTAGCTTATCAACCAATTTTGCCACATTTTTATTCAAATTAAAATAATATAAGATCAATAAAATCAATCTACTTTTGCATCATTCACATAATAATAATACTTCACATGATGTTCATAACATAGAAAAAGAAAATTCATCTTCTTGACATTTCTCAATTCAATTCAAAAAAACATGTACAACTAATATTACACCTTTTATATATTTACAAACTAAATTATATGATATTATGTTGTCACACTGTTTTACCTTTCAAAATCAACATATTGATTCCACAAATATATATATATATATATATATATATATATATATATATATAATATATATATATATATATATATATATATATATATATATATATATATATATATTTGTGGAATCAATATGTTGATTTTGAAAGGTAAAACAGTGTGACAACATAATATCATATAATTTAGTTTGTAAATATATAAAAGGTGTAATATTAGTTGTACATGTTTATATATATATATATAACTCAAATATCTCTAATCCTTCTCCTACATTTCATAATGTGACAAATATAAATATGATTGCTATTCCTTCTACCATTGACTCCATTATTGAAAATCATGATAACATGTGCATTCCACTCATATCTATTGAAGATACACATTGTATTTCACCTACACATGATGATATGTTGCATAGTATTAAAAATTTAAAACCTTATTCTACTTCTCTTACTGAGCATGAAAATGATATTTCTTATTATATTAAATATACATGTGAAATTAGTTATGATTTTGATGAAACTTGGAATAAAAATAATTACTATGATTTTGGTGAATAAGAAATTGAGTCTAGTCCTTCCAATCCTCTCTCTACTTCACCAATCTCTCATGTAAAAATTGATTTCTTATTAAATGCTAACTAAAATAATAATATGACTTTAGATAAAAATTTCCAAACTTATACTCATGTTCTTATTTTCCATAGTTTACATTCACATGATAATGATATGTATTTTATTACATTAGCTTGTGATACTTATTTACCAGTTTACAACATAAGAGATACCAATGAATCTCCTCCACCTTATTTACTATAGTATAACTTATTTATCATCCTAACCTCCATGTGGGTTATATCCCATTTCACTCTCATTAGGTCCATACTATCACCCCTCCAAAGGTTAGGATGAGACAACCTAATATCTCTAATAATATTCCATGAAATAGTGTACTAATAGCTAAAATTAACATTAGTATTCATGTTTAAATGAACCTCTTAATGATGTTAATATAAATTCTCAAGAGGTAATATCATTTATTTATTACATGGGTACTTTACAATAATAAGTACATCAAATCACCTTGGAAAGTAAAGCATACTACTCTTGGATTAATTCCAATGATATCAATGGCAATCCTATGTTATGCAAAATCATCAATGAAACACTACCAAAGAAGTTTTAGATACCAAAATTACCTAATTTCAATGGACATGTAGATCCATACTTGTATCTCAAATCTTATATGAGGGTTATGGAACATACCACTAATAGTTTTATTATCTTACAATTATTCCCCAAGAGTCTATACTCTCTAGTCGTTCACTACATACATATGATGAGTTAGAATATGTATTTCTCATTCATTATATCCAAAATAAGGAACCTCAAGTCACATATGAGAGTTTGAATTCACTACACCAAGGTAAGTTAGAACTAGTAAATGATTACATTTTACAATTCAAATAATGCATGCAACATTTGATCTACTAGCTGATAGATTTATAGGTACAATACATCTTTTCTAAATGCCTCATTTTCCCTCTTAAGACGAAATTATCATATGATACATCCAAATCATTTTGGCATCTATGCCATACAACTATGACATTAGAAAAGAAGTTGGGACTAGTTGAGATATATTTAGAGGTAGACTTTGATTTAGATATCTCATAGTTAAAGTCATCCAATATGGTGCAAGCACCTAATTCACCTATGATTAAGGAAAAAGTGGAACCAAAACCACCAATAAAGGCACTCAACAAAGGTAAATATCCATTTCACAGAGCATCTCCCATAATGAGTAGAGCACATGACACTAATAAAGGGCCTATATAGTTTAGTTTAGATAGAGATAGGCCTCATGATATATTATTTACATTATTAGATAGGATGATGATCACACTTCCTCCTAATCATCATCATCCAACACATTTTTTGCACAAAACAAAAAATAAACCATATTGTAATTATCATCAAACCAATGGACATTGGGATAATAATTATTATTCACTCAAGGATTGTATTGACCAGTATGTTGATAAAGTCATTATAGCATTCATATAGAAGGCATCAAGATATCTTTCTACACATTATCTTAAATCACATTCCTCTATGACTGAGTTATCCTAGGACATTACTTTCAAAGATTCATTGGTTACTCATCGTATGAGCCATGTGGTTTCTAGGAAACCTACTTATTTGAGATCTTATGCACCACATACTCAACTAAGATGAAAACCAGTTTAAAGAGATAAACTATAATAGTGACAAAAGGGAAAATAGTTAAACTACAAGTGTTAGTATAACAACCAATTAAGGTATTTGATAAAAATCATAGAGATAAGATCACAATTTAAATATGATAACCAATTAGGATATTTTGAAGAGATAATACATAATAAATCATAGTTTTAGTATGATAACCAATTATGTTATTCACTAAAAAATCTAAAAATATAGATACCACTAGTACACCATGATCAATATCAGTTCCTAAGTTTATTTCTACACATTTACAACATGAATAGTATGGTCACTTGTTTACTCTTCCATCAGGATTCGAATAATGCATACAAAAGTCACATGATCAATACTAACATATAATATAATAATTCCATGTCATCAATTATAATAACTAACATTTACAATCCAATATCAATATCTACTTAACATATATATACAAATCAAATCAATTATCATTATCGAATCAATCATATAGATTTCTATTCATAAAATACATTTCTATATCAAAACATAAGCCATGATATAATCAAACATATACTTAAATAAACAAACGCCACAATCAAAATATCACATAACATGATGTCCATTTATCAATAGGTCCGTGTGTGTGTGTGTAAATAGAGCAAGGGTGATGAGGTTGGTCATGGTGACCAAGCTCCTATTATTAAGTGATTTTACAACATTATATGAAAACTTTTTTGAGTTATATATATATATATATATATATATATAAAACTCAAAAAAGTTTTCATATAATGTTGTAAAATCACTTAATAATAGGAGCTTGGTCACCATGACCAACCTCATCACCCTCACTCTTGTCTATATACACACTAGAGCTTGATGATCTTGCACCCCCTCTAGACCTAGATCAATACCTATGCCTATGATTTATCTCTCTCATAACACTAATAGTTTGGTCATCACCTTCATATGCTCATGTTGAAGATGAATATAATCATCTACTATCCTACTACCTACCCACCTAGACTAATGGGTGGGGGCATGGCTCACCTCTCCAACTCTACATGTACCTCATCTTTATCCATTGATTCCCACCTATATGCTATGATGGTAATGGATAATTGATAAAAAAAAGTGCATGGATACATGTAACCTTTTTATCCCCCTCCACCAAACTATCATCTATGACATCATCAGGAATGTGTTGTGTAATCTCTCATAATACCACCTCAATGATAGTCTACCAATAATCATCATCTCCTACACCTATGTAGACTAACACAATACATTATAAATATAATAAATAAGATAATAATAAACAAACCAAGTATAACAATATACAATCAAAACATATGTACAACTACTCTAATGGTCTCTATATCTATCACATCCTCCATGATGGCCATGTCTCAAAAATATATTGGCATACATCTATAATTCTCACACCATAATATGTAGGCATTTATGGACCTACCATCATCCATGTATGGTACCTCTATCACTATAATCAAGGCCAACCTAACCATAATAAGTCTTATTCTACTACCTAGCCTCATCAAGGCCTGAGTACTCCTCACCCACACCCATGGTGTAGGGGGCACATCCCCCACCACACTAAATTTACATGTAACTTGCTTGTACTAGAATCTCTCAAAAATAGTGGTCCATAGATCATGAAGCCAATAACTCACCTAAATCCACCTAAACTAAACCCCATCCTCATGCCATCCTAAAATTACATATATGGTCTCCAAATAATAGATCAATTTATGAGTTAATCCAACACCTATTGATAGTGCATCATGATCCTTGATCTCATGAGGGTCATGCTAGTTAACCTCTCTAAAAATTCCTAGGGGTGTGCCTAATATGTACATGGAAAACCGTCTAGTCTAGCCATCACAATATACTCGTAATCCCAATAATGTAATAATGTCAATGACCTAATTACAAAAATACATAAATCTTGAGTGAATTGGTATAAATAATGATACAAATGGGCCAACATGGTGTAACCCCACAATTATATGGTCCCATGCTATTCTATATCCTAAAAAATACTATACATCTTATATGTAATAGACACACTTCTACCATCAACCATAATAAATGAAATTAATGACACTTCCAAAAATTTCTATAGTCATGAAACATTAGCTCTAACAATCATAGAAAATAACACATCACTACTACTCCCCTGATAATGCATCCCCACAGGCATGGCCATAAAATACCTCGAGGCCTAATTATGGTTATCTATCCACCTACCTCTTTTAATACCACTCATTGACCTATAATAGCTATCCTCAATATCTTATACACATCTTGTAAAGTAATCATCATCTCTATAGTTGTAAGCCAAAATTTACATGTGTCAACATCACACTACTCACATAGTTTTATCATCATGTGACAATACCAAGGCATCTATGCTACTGATGCCAATTCCCTAAACCAACCTTATATACTATTTTTATCTCATCATCTATAAAGGGTAACCCACATAGACACTCCATAGTTTGACCCCTATAAAAATCTTTCATATGTACCTCTACCTACAAAAAACCCAAAATATGACATTAACATCTCCAAAATATAAAATACACATTATGAAATTTTAAAATGTAATTTCAAGTAAAAAATTTCATTTTTCTAGCCAACAAGATGATAACATTACTGGCATGATTGCAACGTTAGATAATAGCACTGATGATAGAACTATATCATTTAATAATAGCATGGTCCTTAGATAGTAGCTTTGGTAACCTTAGATATTATAACTGTCCCTAATGATGATAGCATAGACCTTAAAACTCCCTAATCTATCAAAATTTCCATGAAAAATAATAACAAATTCAATCAATGGTTCAAATACATGAAAATGATAGAATCTTTACCAGTCTAACCTCCTTACTGGCTTGAATTAGTGCCTCCACCTCCTTTCAATGAGTAATGCTATCACATCTCTCCTCCTCATGATTGCTTGGCTCAAAGAAATAATTATCTAAAAATCTAAAAATTCAAATGATTTTAAACTCAATCAATCTAACCTATTTAAACCTTATTTTAGAAAATTCTACCTACCTAAGATTGGACTCCCATGCACATTAATCCAACTATTGCCAAAATATTCTAATCATGATATCTCAAGCCTCGTGGATATGATTACCAATCTATTTCTTACGTACAAATCTTGATGAAGATATATCTTACACCATATTCATTTCACTTCTATCCCAGTCAAATTGCCCCCATGAACACCAAAACTCATATTTTATTAAAAAATGCACTATAAACCATAGGTCTATCTTAGTCTCAATCTATAATTAATTGTTTTAAATTTATCAATACAATCAATCCTATAATCATCTTATCAACACTAACTACTCACTAACATGCCTTTTGATATCACTTTTGGTTCGATATCCTTACCCTAGTTTTATCTCTCTCACCAAAAGAGGGGCATGCATGCACTAGTTGAATTAATAAAATTACTCTAATAATCATGATCATATATATAAATACATAGATTAACTCATATACTTACACTCCATACTCAGGCTCAAATACATAATTTCTTTATTCAGACACTCAAATATTCATATAAGTAGATACACAATTTGACTCAGATTTCTAAGGTTTCATGAATTTATCATATATTAGTTTAGATTCTTATATTTTACATAAGATTTAAATATATTGTAAACTCATAATATGACTATGGGGACACATACATAATAAAACATCCTTAGATATAGTTTTCACATAGGTTAGATAACTACATTACTCAGATATCAGATTTTAGGCATGATGTAGGGCACATATTCTTGATCTTACATTGTTTCATATGAGACATGATAGTGTATGTCACACCATGTATGGTTTATTGAATCAAACTTTAGATTTAATACATAGGCTACATAGCTACATCACTTAGATATCATGTTTGGGGGAATGATGTAGGACACATGTTCTTGATTCCACAAGATTTCACCAAGTTATACATATGGAATGGAAAATTATACCATTATTTATGTTTAGATAAATATATTAAACTCAAGATGTCACAAATATTTCACCATATTGGGTCATATATCCATCTATGTAAGTTGATCCATAGTTTTCACCTGACCCAAATTACACTAGTTTATGTAGGACACAAGTCAAGCAACAATTTTGACCTTTGAGAACATTACTTCTCAGAATCAATTCATATATCAGATTAGGGAAAAACATAAATGTATTTCTCACAATTTTTTCAATTAATTAGATTCATTATATAGGACACCCACATTATGGGTTATATCTTCACAAATCATTCCAATTCCTATCCATTTCTCTTACTAAGGAGTGGGGCAGGTTAGACCACATCTATTCTTCACATGGGTCAGTCATAGGTAATTATAGGAACAAATTCTCTTTTCATTTACTCTAGTGATTTCATTTCATTGAATTACTATATCAAAAGGGTGACAAATGGATATACCCTAATTTGGTAAAGCAAACACAAGTACTATGTCTTTTATAGCTCTTTCACATGAAGTTCTTAATGATAAATGTGTCTTATTTTCATGTGTCACTTTGGTATTTTTATGTCAATTTGGTACTTATTATGACTTATTTTACCTATTTTTCATCCTTAGAAGTCTCATGTCATGCCTTTTCTATCCATAGGAGCCCCTAACCTATTTATCCTAGTTATAACCGAGTTTTTTGCACATAGGACAATAACACGGTCCTAGACAAAAGCACCAAGTGCTATTGTTGACCTCAACATGATTGTCCAATGGTCATGTTTTTAACTTCTTCAGGGTCCTTACCCTCCTTTTGGGTTTCCTCTTATGATTCTATATATCTTTTTACCTTATCAGCCTATGAACAAGTGTCTCACATTCAAAATAAAGTTTCTTCTATATAAAGAACTTCATAATACATTTTACATAACACTTAGTACTTTGGGACATAATTAAAAAATCAATCAATACTATACCTTGGAATTTTGCATATTTACTCTACATCACACATAAATTTACATGCTTCATCAAATAAGGGCCTAAGTAAAATTCATTATTACATACCATACATGTTGATTATGCACATTCCCTAATGGATAACTACATTTGATCTAAGACCAATATCATTGGGGTTAAAGTAGGCATTAGCCAGAACAATAGGGGTTTTATCTTGTTTGATTGTAACATCCCATGACCCAAATTTTTTTCCTTATTTTTGTATTTGATTATATTATTGTTTCATGTGTGTAAGTATTCATTAGTGTTTTGAAGAAGGATCAGCCATAAATTAATATATAATGATGATCTAAGATTACTGAAGACACATAGCGAACCTAGAAGACCTATTAGATCCATCCCAAAAGTTTTAGGGCTCTTATCCATAAAAATAAAATAGTGCAATGTCATTTTCCATTAGTGCACCATATTGCAGTCCAAGTGACCATGTTAATGACCTTAGATAGGTGGAATTATAATTTTAGAATGAAGTTACTCTTGATTTTCCCCCTGATCTTTTCCAACATTACCATCACCTAGTGATGTGCATTTTATTTCAAATAAGTTTTTATATTTTATAATTCCAATTTAGGGTAAATCAATTAAATTAGTTATTTTTAATATTTACCTACATTTACCCCCTTTACTCTACCTCTTTATAAATATAGGAGTTGATCTATCAATTTCTAAAAATATAAACATCTTGCATCACACTCATATATCATGAAATGCACATGTGCATGAAAATAATATGCCATCTCTAAACATGTGAGAAAGAACATATTTAAATAGTATAATCTAATAATATTATCATAATTAGGTCCTAATTATGATTTTATAAATATTTTGAATGTATTTAAATTTTTTAATTTTTGAAAATTAAAGCCAAGAGCAAGTGGTTTCAAAAATAGAAGAATGTGATAGATCCAGATAGTATGTAACATGTGGTGTTGGTTCTCAGTTGTACACCTCTATCGCTCAACCTTGCACACTTGAAGAAAGTGACAAGAAAATATAGAAAACCCACTTAATATGTCATTGTATCTTGGGAAGGGTTTGACATCATGACTAGACTAAACATAAAAAAATGAATGGGAGGCACCTACAAAGGGTATGGTCGGTTCCCTATTGCTTTTGGCTTTGCCTAAACCAAGGTGAGAGGACCTAAGGGGTAGCTTTTCTCACATGAAGGGATTCTATGATTTAATCTTCATGGGGATTATTGGTATAAGGAAATATAAATATGAATAGAACACAACCAAGCTTTCTCAATCTACCTAGCAAGGGTTGTCACATGGAGTGAGAAAATGTTCTAGGCTAAACACAAGATACTAGAGATAGATATGGACATGATTGTAACTTCTATTCTAAATAATATTCAACAATAAAGGGCCAAATAAGAGATTATGATGTTGATCTTTAATGAACAAAATGCAATCACATGTTAAGTATACAATATTTTATGCACTCACAGGCAAACAACACTTTGGATATGCAGAGGATGTGTTATATGTAGGGTAAAACATGGTAGGAAAAAAACATCAATTAATAGAGAATAAAGTGGAGGGTTAATAGATAATCACAAAGAAGTTCAAATAAACTACTATGTTGCCTTTACCAATAAATGTACCACATATCTAAAACAAATGAAATTGAAATCATGCATAAATTATATCCTTTAAGAACCCTTTATAATTGAATTTTTAATACTAGGACTACCATTAAAAATGATATCAACACCCTATTTCCAAATCTCAAAGTAGAAAGGATTTTGTAATCTAGATATACAATCTAAATGACCACCAAAAAGATGAATATATCATATCACCAATCAACTAAGCATGTGAAACATGGAATTTTACTTCAACAATGGAAAGAGAATGGAAACCATAAGAATATTTCATTTATCAATTAAATTATAAATGAATACAATGTGTGTTGAAAAATATAAAAAATTAACACTGTGCAAGAAAATTATATAACAAGGGAGACATGTATGAGGCTCTCAAATATTTCCAATGATTTTACATAAAAAATAAATTTGGCACCAAAATTATTACATAGTGAGGACTCTTTTGATACTATATATCTTGACTCAAAAATTTAACCAACCATTGTAAGGGGACATGCCCCCTTTACTTATACAACTGAGTTAAGCCTAGCATATTCCTAAAGATTCTCTAGCTAAAAGATTCCTTCAAGGGCCTAGAGTCTATAAGACCTTATAATAACCATGATTCCTCAAATTATTCTCAATTTCTTGTGATGATGGAAAGCTTGACCCTCTAATAAGGCAAAATATTTATAGTTATCCATGTGGAGGATGATCTTATAAGGTACAAAACAAACCTTTGTCTTATTACATAACAAACAAAAATGTCCCTTTCCTATGCACATGATTACACAAAACTACCGTCAAAGGGGTGTGCCACTATCAGGAGGAGTACAATGGTTTCCTAGTAGTAAATAATAAAAAATGAGGGAGAGGAAAGAAAAGGCAGGTGGCACCAGCTCAGAAGAAACTAAAATATCTAGTTACATCCTAGAGTCAAATTGAATAATGTAATCCTTTGCCAACCTATTCTTGTACTTGGTATATTCTTAGAGTATGGGGGTGAGACTCCCTTGGTCTAATCCTACTTGGTATTTAAATTTTAATATATACTCCTAAAGCCAATAAAAAATCTTCTGAAGCATGGCTTGCTTTTTTCCAATGAGTTCCTTAAGCTGGTCATAAGATTTCTCAAGTGACACCAACTGCTTTATATTATTAACATCAAAGGACTATTGAGGTGAATCAATGAGTTTATTCATAATAGTTCATACTACCTCCTCCCCCAAATCACCTACACCATCAAATCTCACCATCTTTCTTAGTTTAACATCTATCTCTTTTGCCATAGTCTTGAGAGACTGCTTTTCTCCTTTTAAATTGAAGATGCCATCTTTGAGTGTCATCAAATGATGATTGATTTCTAGTTGATATTACTTAGGCCTTTTATGATCATTTAGAGTAATGATCTTGTCTATAATAAAAGTGTTTATTCCCATATTATAGATCTCATCCATCTTTTATCGAGCTTATTTCCACTTCTTCGTATCTACCTCATAAGAAAACATTTGGGCATCACATTCCCTTTTATTGTCCACTATACTATTCAATCATGTAAATGTTGAGTGGATTATTTATTCTACCCTAGTTCCAAAGTATTCTTGACATTCTTTAGTTGTTCTCCCTCTAGTTTTCAAATCATTAATCTGACTAGAGTGAAATGATGCAAATGCGAGATAGAGAGGACCTAGATCCTTGCTAGCAATTGGAGTCACCACTTTAGGCTCACTCAATAACTTTTTCAAGTACTAGATCATAGTCTAGTTTTTTGCCATCAACTCCTCCATGGTGGCTTTGTATTTATCCATTTTATGGGCCACCATTTTAGCCAAAACCTATGAGCTATATTTTATCTCATTCCTTGATGGCTCCCTTAGATTGTATCTATAGACGGTGTAGCTCTCAAGGGGATCATCCTTCTTTTAAGTATCTAGTGGAGGGATGGTTATCTCCACATTCCTTTCTCCTATAGTGGTGAAGGTAGTCCTAGAATGTGTTCTAAAATTTGAAAGGGGATTGGCCTTATGTGCCTAAGTGATCTTCATTATGTTGATCTCCCCAATTTTGCTCATAATGTCCCTTTTTTCATTGACCCAAAAAAAGGGCCTGGTCTAGAATCCCATCAAAATGGTGTACATTAATGCTAGCCTCAAGATATTAAATGGTGGTGTCATCAGAGTGCTTGATGTAGGGAGTGCCATAAGAGTGGGTTATGGGCTCAGCATAAATTACTCAATCTCTTTCTCCTCACCACTTTTGTCCACTTTATGTTCCCTATCTAGGTTTAGTTTTATCTTCTCCAAAACTTCAAACTTTGATCTAAGCTGATGTGACCTAGTGAGTAACTTTTAAATTGAAATCCCATGTTTAGTTGATTGGTTAGAAGGATATGTAGCCACCTCAACTTATTTATTTACTAAAGCCTTAGGCATGGACTAGGATATGTGATATCCTTGCTTCCTTCAAGCAACTCGTCACCAATCATAGCCTTAGGATCTTTATTTTAGGTTGGGTCATGAACCTTGATGTGAGGAAGGAGACTTCCTAGTAATTTAATTAAAGTAACACTTCCAAAATTACCTTCCTTAGAATCTTTATTCAAGTTATCCAATTCCTTATTTACTTCTATGTGGGTGGAGGTACCCATTTTCAAGTTTTCTCCCCCACATTCATTCACACTCACCTTATCTTTTGGTGTTGAGCTTAACACCTTTAGAGGGGAAAAGACATATTGTGGTACATCTAGAGTTGTCTATGATCCTTCTTGCTTAACTACCACTCTAGAGTTAATGGTGACTTGAGTTTCTTTCTCTAGCTCCACTTTAGCTCTCTCATCATAATTGTTCAATTCTTTAGCTCCACCTTGATCACCTTGGCTTGGTGATTGGGTGATGAAATTTTCAACAAATGTATCTATATTTAATGATACTAATTTCTCTTGAGGGGCTTTAGCTTGCATGGCCACCTCAACTCCAACCTATACAACATCATCAAAAGAAAAAGGATCATTTGAGGTTAGAATATATTCCTCATTAACTTTACTTTTTACTCCCAAAGGACCCTCTTTTGTAAATAAACCCATTATTGGGGCCTTAAATAGGGTTTGGGATCTTTCCCTTAGAGTTATTTGCCCAATTTTTACTTGAGGAAAACTGAATGCATGATACTTTTTCATCACCTCAGTGATGGACTTACCTTCATCTAAATATTCATCGTCACTCATATGCCTCACCTTTTGGGAATATGAGGACTGATCTTCCTTCATCTTTATAAGGATTTACTTTGAAGGTAGGTCTTTAAACACTTCTTTCTTCCTCATAGAAAATCCACTTGGAGGTTGTAGATCCATCTTAACTCTCTTTTGCTTGGGTTTCTCTCCTTCATCCTCACCTCCTCTCTTCCTTTAATATATCTTTAGGTGAGGGGAAACTATTGGTTGTTTTGTTGGTGGAGTAGGTGGAATAGTAGTCAAATTAGCCATTGGGATGGCTGCCATAATGGTTGGCATTATTGGGGTTCCCTCTACCAAAATGGATATGGGGGTGGCACTAGCTAATGTAACCTCCCTAATAATAATTTTACCCTAATTTTTTGCCAAGCTTGTTATTTTTGAGAAGGATAGTCTATCCTTAGATTGTGATGTTGTTATTAGCTCCACATTTATTATCTTAGTGAAATCAACATCACCAAGCTTACATTTCCCCTTGCCCTTCACTACCAATGGTGGAGATGAATGATCACAGTTATATTCTAGGAGGAAACCATTTAAATCCCAAACCTATCTAAGATCTAGGAGGGTAGGGGTATCATATGCACCAATATCAACCCCATGTTCCTTCAACCACCTGAAATTTCTTCTCATAATTGTAAAGGCTTTCCAAGGGATGGAATCATTCTCCTTAACATTGAATTCCACTTGTGAGATGGCCTAGGCTTCAATATTGGTTATTATATACACTAAATATAGTGTCATCTTATCATCCACCATGTCCTTGGGGATGGGAGAAATATTTTAAGCAATAACCTCCTACATTGTCAGCTTCATATAGTCTAATTATATGACATCCTCCTTGGTGGTGCAGTCAAACTAGATATCTTCATAATGTGATTGATGTAGAATCCCATTGGTATCCATGTTTACCAACCATCTGATATCATAGTTTGGATTGGGTTGCATCTTATCAATAGCATACTACCCCATTATTATTTTAATCCTTTGGCCTTAGTGATTGAAGGGCATGAATAATATCCAATTTAGACCAACAATTTGAAGGGATTGTTAACCTTGTTTATATCAGTCATCTCATGTGGAAGCACCATCTATCAAATTAGCTCCATTACTAACAACTTATCATCCAATTATCTTGGTAATTTGAATGGATACCCTGAGTAACCACTTATCTTGATGTAAATGAATGTCTTAAATTGAATATAAGAAGCACCATATTTCTCAATTATTTCCTTGTCCACCTTGGACATTCTATTGAGGCTTCTTAAAGGAAATAAACTATTCATCATAGTATTGAATAAGAAATTATAAATCCTATATAAATTCTTATTGAAGCAATCCATAATGATTTCTAGATATATTTCATAAATTCTCATCCCATTGGGGTTCTTGGTGAGCCTCTAAAATGTCCTATTATGCACTAGTCTACATTAAATAAAAAGACATATAAAATTTACTTGTGAATGCCTCTTTTGAAATAATTATATCCTATATTTGCATCGTCTACCTATGTAGATTATTACTAAAAATGGTGGCCCAATCTAGCTTCTTCTATTTCTCCAACACATAGATTAGGATTAAGAACATCTAGGGCTCAAACTTCTCTGTAATGGATATCCCATAAATATTGAATATCATGGTGATGATATAATAGGTCAATTCATTGAATTCTACCAGTTTCAAACTTTTAGACATCTTGGAGACCTTTTTACTTCTCTTGCCTAGCTAGTAGGAGTTGATAATGTCCCAAATTTCTTTGTTAGTTTTCTATGCATAATCTTGGCATTCCTCTATGGAGAGTTTAATAATTTCAAGTTTGGGAGGAATTATGAGAGTGGAGTTGAGGGCCATAGGGGTGAAAGAGTAAATAATCAAATGGATACTATTGATGATAGTCCTAGTGTCTGGTTGGTATGCCTGAGCACATACAATAACTAATTTTGGGTATGGGGCAGCTGAGGGGAATGTTATTGTAGGGGTGATGTAACTCATGCCAACATTAGAAAATACTAGGAGGGGGTTTGGTAACTTTAATACATTCAATAGGGACACAAAATTTAACTCCAAAATATTTGTATCTTTAATTCCATCCAAAATAGAGATAATGTTGCTCTTCATAGTAGTGGAGGATGTTGCCATATTTCCTTATCTCTCTAATGCAATACTTTGAATTTGAAAAAATACTTCACTCAAGAAACCCTCAAAATACCTCTCAAATCATCTCAAATAATAAAATGTAAGGATCTAAGAGAACACTTATTTAATCCAGAGGGTTGCACATAATAGAAGCTAAAATTCTATGAAGAATTTGTCATAACCACTTTCTCATATTTCACATAGCTAGGGCACATAGATAGCTTAAATGCACAAATGGAAGCTTTGAATTCAAAGGTTAAATGTAAATTATGGTAATTTCCTTAGTTATAATCCTTTATATTTTTAAATTAGGGTTTCCAATCCTTTGAATCATAATGACTAATTACTAATTACCCTCTTTAAGTCATTTAAGCCTTTTTTCAAAAGAAAAGAGGGAAGGTACAAACATTTCCTTCATACCAAGAAATTTTATTTGCAACACATAGACCCACATAAGTGGAAATTACATTATGGTACCTTTTTGGGCCTTTGGGGACCTTTTCACCTTTTCACTCATTATTTCCTTTGGTGTAATAGTGTAATATGCCCTGAGATTCTCATGGGATGTAAGAACACCACGTATCATTATTTAACTTTAAAAATTCAAGAATTCAAGCCTTAGAGGACCTTTTGAACCTTTCTTACCAAAATTCAAGTGAAGAAATCTTCAAAAATGGGTCAAAACTTAAAATACCCCAAGGAGTTGCCATGTAGTGTCACTTTTTTTACAAGTTCAGGCATTCAGGCCTTGGAAAATTTTTTCACCTTTCCCACCAAAAAGTAAGTGGGGCAATCTTAAAAAAGGGCCCAAAACTTATAAATCCCCAAGAACCCACCACATTTCCAACTTATATGTAAGCTCAAATTCTCATCCTTTTTACCTTTGCTCTAGTTTTATTCATATAAGAAGGGTGTGAGATCCTCTTGACCCCCAATGATATTCATAGGAGTCCCCTAAGATAGACATATGTCCATTAAATTCATCAATAAATTCCTCACCTTGATCCTTAGAACATATTAAAGGTGCAACTTAGAAATTTTATCTAGGGCCCCAAAAAAAATTCTTCAAATATAAGGTAGCAAATCTATACATAGAAAGAGGCTTGGCTACACTTTTATCTTCTCACTGTTAATTGTCCCGCTATGAAACCTTTGATCAAAACATGTAATTAATTTAGAATTATAAAAAATATCCATTTTTAGAGAGTGATATTCAGACATTTTGTATACATTATTTGGGAATTTTTCAAGGGAAAACTGCTCAAAGGAAATAATCCTTTGGACATTTTGTAGAGGCAAAATGACCCTTCAAAGATGCCCTTCAAGAATATTGCAAAGGCAAAATACCTGAAGGAAAAGTTACTTCATACATTTTTCAAGGACAAGGTGATATTATAAATCCTTTAGGATTTTGGTGTAGGAAAATAATCTAAAGGGCAAGTGCCCTTTAAACTTTCTACTGTAGACAAAAAGTCCAAGTCATATGATCCAAAAACATTTAAGACCAAAATACAAGGTATGGAACTATTTTGGAGCTTTTGAAGTAGAAATTTTTTTTGATGAAAATAATTTTGTGGGGATTTTATCTAAGACATAAGTCCCAAATACCTATTTCCATCAAGCATTATGTTCATGTAAAAATCTTGCAAAGATTTAAGGTAAAAAACATTTCTACTAGACAAAAACAAGACAAAGGACTTGGTAAATTCTAAGCTTAAAATTGACTTTCCAAAGGAAAATATAGGGATATGATTGGGGATTAATGACTTAAATATTGATAATAAACTAGTTTAGACTTGAGTGTTTTACTAATAATGGCCTAATTGCTCCAGTGCAATTTTGGGTAGTAACATGTGTCAATGCATAATGTGCATTAGATGTGATAGCATGAAATATGGAGGTGGTAAAAGTCAAAAATATGTCACCACTATAATTTTTAACATCATGGCTCAAGGTTATGTGGGAGGTGGAGGAGGATATGGAGGAATGAATGTACATCCTCATTTCATAGGGTGTAATCTCCTAAAAGTGGTATTTGGATGTTAAGAGTGTTTTTTGAGATAACCTATTATTAGTTTAGCCCTAGACCTATCCTATAACCTCTTTCACAATTTTATAACAATTGTGTAGACCAAAAACATCTTCTATCAACTCAAACATTGCACCAAAACAATATTCCTAGATATCAACCCAATGTGTTGAGTAATCTACTAGCTAGACACTATCACCATATTAAGGACACTAGAGCCACATGGAGATAGTGTCCCCAAATTAGCACTAGTGTCCTTTGCCCTAAATCTCCTAAATGAATATATTTTCAAATGTGTGCCCCTCCTAAAATCAACCTAAGTACATTTTATTATCTGTACAAGTTATGGATCTTTATAAATATAAGACTATTTGACCTCTATAGACTATATGGAAAATAGATGAAAAATCCTATCCAAATAAGAAATAAGTTGAGAAAAATCAAGGTATTTAATCCCTATTCTACCCTAATTATGCATACTAGCATCTATAGCTTCCCTAATCCTATATTTCAAATATTTTCAATCTCAAACACACTCAAGGCTCAAGACCACTCTCATTATATTTTTCACTTGTACTTGTACCAAGCATGACATGAGGGAACTACATGGGGATTGATCCCTCTTTAGAGTATTAGTATGTAGGAAAATATATTCATATTAGGGTTTTGAGGATGTCTAACCTATCCTAATAATGAAGACACATTTTTTAGAGCATGCCATACTTTTAAGGAGGATTAGGGTTTGCATACTAAATTATATTTTCCAAGAATAATACATAGTTTAAGATTTTATACACACAAGAATAGAACCTACAAATAGAAGTGCAGGCGCTCTAATAAAATAGGAATATTTCTATAAAGAGGACACTAGCACCACTTTGAGGACACTAGAGCAGCATGATACTACTGTCTAGGTCAGGTGTTACTATTTAGTGAGCAATCAAACCTAGGGACCTTGTTGATGACACTTAGACCTATCTAGAACCTAGATCTTTCATGACATTCATTTTCCAAATAAGTCTCTATTTATGCATATTTATTACTATTTTTATAAAGTCAAAATAATTCAAAAGATATAAAAAAAATAGTGGTTAATTATTGCATATTATCTAACTAAATTAGATATCTCATCCCTTTAATATAACTTAAGATTTGCACATGTAAAACCTTGAAATGTTAAATCATTTGGTGAACTTGACCCACTTCAAATATTACTTCAAACCCTAGTTACATTAATCAAAAATTTATGCAATAAATTAGGGTTACATGTATTTTTTTATGTTTTAAGACATCCTAGATAATTAAAGCAATTTCATATTAGGGTTTAAATTTATTTTAATATAGTTTAAATTGTTAAAAATAAACCTTAGTCTCAAAATCCCTAACCCTAGACACACTTAAGGTTTATATCCTTTTTCTATATATACTCATATTTTAATTCCAAAATATCATATTTGCTATAATATTTAGTTTTTACAATCTTCCTTAGATTAATATTCTTAAAATGTTAAAAATATACAATACTTATTTTACTACCTTCAAACTTCAATGGAAATATTTAATAATAGATTTGATGAAACCGATAAGAAACAATTACAATATTTTATGTCCAAACATATGAACATACAAGATGACTTCATCAATATTATTTAAGAAGATCTCCAAAAAACAAACAATGGTTAATCTTCAACTCCCCTTGTTAATAATGTTGTTACACCTCCAATGGGGATAATTCAACTAACTCAGATAACACAACCTAAGATTATTATTCAATAACCATCAATGACAACTACACCACTTATGGCTAGTTCCTCCACTCTAGATGTACAAACACTTATGAATGAGATTCATACTCTATAGTCTAAGTTGTTACATCTTGAGAAGGAACCCACTAGGCCATCACATGCCTTAGATTTTTATATTCTCTTACATAAATATTTGTCACATCATATAGAAATAACTCCCTTGTCATCTAGTTTCATGACACCTAAGATTACATTATATGATGACAAGGGTGACCTAGAGCATCATCTCAGATCTTTTTATGCAACATTATTAGGCTATGTGTCCAATGATTAGCTTCTTATGAATTTATTTCAACATAGTCTCAAGGATTATGACCTACAATGATTCTATGATTTACCAAATCAAACTATCATGAAATTTAATCCTTTAGTTGAAATATTTATTGCATAATTATCTATCAAAATCAATGATAAGATATCATATACACAAGTGACATAGGTAAGGAAAAAGTTGAATGAGCCTATCACATTTTATGTCTTATGATACAAGAAAATATTATACAAATTGACTAGTCCCTTGGTAGATAGAGAGCTTAAAGACATATTTAAACAAAGTCTCTTACCAACATTGAACAACGTTATATTATTCAATAAGTTTTCTACATTTACCAATTTGTGCCACATAGTCAATGAATAGAGGTTAAACTATTATAAATGGGTAAAATAAAGTACAAAAATGTATTAGAATCAACTATTAAGAGTTTAAACAAAACTCCATACAAGTCAAGGGCCATAGATTAAAAAAATAATCAAAAGGCCATAGTCAACATAGCTTCTGATTCATCTCCTAGATTGGTTTTATCTTCTCCTCAATTCATATTTTTCACTAATCTTCCATAGTCACTAGCATGGGTTCTAAAATAGCTCTTGGAATACAATGTCAAATCTCTCCCTCTCATTAAATAGGTTGATACAACATTACCTCTTCCAAATAACTATGATTTAAATGCATTTTGTGAGTATCATAGGGTGTCAAGCCACCCAAAAAATAGAATCATTAGAATAAATCACAAGAAATAAGATCTAATTAAGTTTAATATTATTGATGTGGGCACACCCATAAAGGAACAAAAACCATATAAAATAAAGGATAAATAACTAAACATATGTTCAAATCCTTTCCCAAAGCATACAATGAAAGAGGCAGGGGGCACATTAGGTTTTCACTATACATACCAGACATATCCACCACTAGATTCATATTACATAGTTATAAAGGATACACATCCATTGCATAACCTTATTGGCATGTATCACACTACAGTGACACCCAGACCACTTATCACATTTTTAGAGTAGGAAATTGTGGATGATGGAATAGGTTTACATTTGTTATTGATACAATCATATATAAAAAACCATCATATTTAGAGTGTTATGGTTGAAAATGGGTAAATCATAAACATGTGCACTATGACACTCTTAAAAGTCTTGGGTTACATAGAGTAGAATATATTTCCCAAAGATACAATCATTAATGATTTTAGTTTCCATGTTCAGAGATCCATTAGGGAGGTTGTGTATCTATTATAAGTTGGACTCACATACAACCACTCAATTTATAGTAGTACCTAGTACAGGTGTATTCAATATATTATTGGGTAGGGCATGGTTATAGAAGATCCAATCTATCCCATCTATATTAAATTGATTCCTAAAGTATATACATGTTAATCAAGTGGTTAAGGTTGAGGTTATCCCATATGAGTATCCTTTACCCATCCAACAAGAAATTATAGCATAATTTGTAACCAAATTTCCATCATAGACACTAATTATAGTTATAGCACCATTACTAGATATTGCAGGGCTAGGTCTACTCCTATGGTATCGACATATATGCATACTCTCCCATGGAGACCATTCCTAGAGAGATCCTTACATCACATATATGTCACAAATTTTAGGGGACCTTCCTCTATTCATTTTATGCCAAGTTAAATTTTATTAGGTACTAAGGGTTCTCAACACAAGGAAAGTATGTCACCCATAGCTTTTTATTCTATTATATGGGTTTGTAAGACCCATACAGTTCATAGGGCATCATAATCAGTGCCATAACTTCATAACAACACTACATAGGCATATTCAGACATAGATAATACAACACACCAAATTATGGGATCATAGTTTCCATTTAACACTACATACACCATCATAGTTCCCATATTCTATACAGGCTATGGTGATAGTGAGTCTCCCATGAGACTCATCAATTAGTATGGTTCCTACTCTTATACATACTTCCTTCTCTTTCTTGCTTCTTATACATAGTTTATTTTCATTTTCTTTTAAATAGATTATATCCAAAAAATACAAATATAATATAACATGTCAAAATTAAAAAAATTCCAATATTACTCATAAAACACAAATTTATAGATTGTATGCATTACCATGTTTACATTTATCCTACTTTCTAGATATTACATATTTCTAGCTATCTTAATATAGTCGATATTATCATATATAGATGTTTAGATTATTCTTGTTGAGTGATTTTAGATTACATATAGGACCTCAATCCACTAAAATTATCTAGATTTTATATCATCTACCCATTAGGGGAATATAAACTAATGTAGGTTTATTTATTTGATATATCTACCCACTTAAGGGTATCTCATACATAGTTTCTACTACCAGGTTTTATCCTTACATACTATACATTCTAGTTTATGGATTAATATATCTTGATATTAATTATTGATATTCATAGCTCATATTTTTTGCCAACTATCACTATTTATAATAAACATATGTATAGCCTAGCATTTACACATATTTTTACTACATAGTTATACATGCTTTTATTTATAGCTTTCCTAGATTAGACTTGATTGTGTTTCCTATACTTCTTCCATTTTGAGGGTATTTGAATATGTCATTTCTCTTTAGATCTATGCCACTTCTATGTTTGTATGCTTTGAACATGTGCCCATGTCCATCATGAGTGATTTTATGATTATACATGAAGTCATTTAAACATGTGCCTCGATGTGGCTCTAAGCCAAATTGGTTGTTTGTTACATACATAGACATTGAACATGTCCTTGTATGTCTTCCATTCTCAGATTTAGTGACATGTGCCCATGTCCCTTATATTATGTCTAGTTAGCCTACTTTTGTGTGCCTCATGTGTTTTATATGTATGCTTTCATGCATGCGTATTCACCAAGATAATATTATTTTCCTATTACAAATCAATTTTTGATGACGTGAAGGACCTAATGCATCTTCCCTTCCTACTTGGGTGTCATGATAGAAATAATGACCCATAACCCTAGGTAGCTACTCAGATTTGTTATTATACACATTGATTACATCTATCCTAATACCTTTATGTAATGATATATTACAACATACATTTTAAATGACATACTTATGCTCAAATACTTTTACATTTTGATGTTATGTTTGTACATTGTATTGGAATATCATGTAGTTGTCATATATATGGTCTAAATAACACATTTTATAGAGATACTTCTTTTAAGGATAGTTCTTACACAAGTTACATAAATACCCTCAAAAGAGGGTACATTTAGAGGGATTTGTCACAAAGATTTGGGTCCTATATTGCTATTCCAAGATAATTTTCATCACACATGTTCAATTTTAAAAATTAGACATAGGTCAGACATAGGAAAAAGTAGGGACTCTAAAAGCATTTTAGATCACCCAAGTTTTAGACTAGACAAACATTACCACCCAAATCAGGACATTAGTAGCACATGGTGATACTCTCCACTACATGGTACTACTATCTAGTAGATCTAGCTTCAAGATAGTCCAAATTAGGTAGAACAATACACTAGGTACATTATGGATTTACATAGGTACAATAATTAGTTTAATAGCTATGTTAAATTTTTTCTTAGATACACTTATTTTAGCTTAAATCCATATTAGTTGCTTAGATTTGGAGGCATCATGCATGGTATGATCAATCCCATATTCAGTTTAGATACACAAATATAGTTATTACATACTCATTTTAGAATCAATATACTCATATATCATATTAGGGCATGTACATGACACATAGTTTCCATATGATTAGTTATACACATGTTGATCAGGTGGAATGGTAAACTCCATGTAATTATCTACACTATATACACTTTATATCATATTCCAAGTTGTCACCAATTTCATGCCTTACTCCATCTATAAATTTTGGCATTACCAAGTGTCCTAGAGACACCTAATATACCCAAGTGGTCATAGAGGTGACATATACATTTAGATATACCCAATTAAATACTTTAAACACTTTACATAATTAATTTTTAGATGCATCTACTACATATAGGTGTGTAATGATGGATTCATAGCCTACTTGAGTTCTTGAGCCATCCACATGAGAGGGTTACTCACACTTACAATCTTATCCAATCCATTCATAGATCATGATCCACTAAGTAGGGGTGGGAAATGATGGATTCAAAACTAGATTAAGTTCTTGATCCATACACATATGAGGATTTAGCAAGTTATTATCTCAGTCTAAGATATTCAATAATTTGATCACTATGTACACTCAAACACATGTTATCACTAAGTTCATGCATTAGTTTTCATACCTAATGAGGAGTATTTATTGCTTTCCTCTTTCCTATCTCTTTACTCAGCTTTAGTTAGTTACTTTATTCATCATACTTTTTTAATTTTGATAATCTCTTAAGGACTAGTTTTTGCATGTTTCATTGTAGGTCATTATTTTGGATCAAATTTCATATACACAAACCTAGATTCACATACTTAGACTTAGCTACATGGTATTTACTTCCTAGATATGTCTAGGTATGCTTATTTTTACTTTATACTAGTCATTTTACTCTGCTACATTTATAGCATAAGGGGGGAATGTAATCACCTAAAAGTGGTATTTGGATTCTAAGAGTGTTTCTTGACATAACTTATTCCTACCTTATCCCTAGACCTATCCTAAAATCTCTTTCACCCTTTTAAAACCATTATACAGACCACAAACATCTTCTATCAGCCCAAACATAGTCCAAAAATAGCTTTCCTAGATCCTAACCCAGTATGCATAATAGTTTGCTATCTAGACACTAGTACTACATTAAGGACACTAGAGCCACATAGTTCTAGTTTCCCCAACTTGGTGTTAGTTTTCCTTTCCCTAATTCTCTCAAAGTGATATATTTTAAAATGTGTACCCCTCCTAAGATCAGCCTAAGTTCATTTTATTATCTGCATAAGCTACATATCTTTATAAATATAAGACTATTTAACCTGTATCAAGTAGATGGAAAATAGATGCAAAATCCTATCCAAATAAGAAAAAACTTGAGAAAAAATAAGGTCTTTGATCCCTATTCTACCCTAATTTTGCATACTACCATATAAAACTTCCCTAAGCCCATATTTCAAATATTTTGAATCTCAAGCATACTCAAGGCATTTAAAACCACTCTCATTCTAGTATTCACTTGCACTTTCACCAAGCATTAGGTGGGACAACTACATCGGGCTTGATCCCTCCTTAGAGTATTGGTATGTAGGTAACTCTCTTCACAATAAGGTGTTGAGGGTGTTCATCATATCCTACTAATGAACACACATTTTAATTTCATGACATATTTGTAAGGAGGATTAGGGTTTGCATATTAAATCATATTTTTTAGGCACAATACATAGTTATATGTTTTATACGTGTAGGAACATAACCTAGAAACATAGGTGTAGGTACTCCCATAAAATAAGAATAATCCTATAAGGACACTATTGCCACTTTGAGGACACTAGAGTAGCATGATGCTACTATCTAGGTGGGGTGCCACTATCTAGTGATAAATCAAACCCAAGGACCCTGTTGATGATACTCAAACCTATCTAGAACCTAGATCTTACATGATAGTCACTTTATAGATAAGTCTCTATTTATGTATATTTATTATTATTTTTATAAAGCTAAAATAAGTCACAATATATAAAATATCAATGGTTAATTATTGTATATTATTTAACTAATTTAAAAATCTTATTCCTTTTATCTAAGTTAGGATTTGCACATGTATAACCCTAAAAGGTTAAACTAGTACACTAGATGTGATAGCATGGTAATATGGAGGTGGTGAAGGTAAACAGTATGTCATCATTATAATTTTGAACTTCATGGCTCAATGATATGAGGGAGGTGGATGTCAGGATCCTACTCCTTAATAAGAGTATATATGATTACCTCTTATATAAGTAACTAAACATGGAATTTAACCAAAATGAATAAGTAACTAGAAATATGAAACAACACAGGATATGAGAGACAATACACAATTGTATTAATAATCACTCAGAAGAAAATACAATAAAGAAGATGCCACACTTCTTCTTCCCACTCCTCTAGAGCTCCCACACATCTAGGGTTCACCTGTAATTCTCCTCCAACACTTCATTCTCTCATCACGGTCACAACAATCAACTCAAATACAGAGTTGGTGTTCACCTCCAACCAGTCAGTAACAACGTTGCCAGTACACCAAGTACACAACTGTACTCTAAGTAGATCTCCCTTTCCTTGCTACCACCTACAAATCAACAAGACCTTACTCACCATGTAGATGTCTCTACACCCTAAAGAACCCTTGTCCTTACCTCACCAAGTCCTCATGATTCTTCAACCAGTACCCTGGTGGATCTCCTAGTAGAACTTGCACAACCTACAACTCTCCCTGATCATACACACTCAGCACCCCTTTGGAACTAGGAGGAGCTAATCTAGCTCTCTCTTCAAGCTCAATGGATTTCTAGCACACTTTTACAATACAACCCATGAGTCTATTATATAGATCTCATGCATACAATAATTAGACTTTCTTAATTACAATAATTAGACATGCAACTCAAGACTATAATTAGCCTTTACATGTAAACTCTTAGTTCAACGAACTAACTGTCTATGCAATGAATAGTTCTAAAACTGCCACAGGCTACCGCCATCGGTCCCTATCTGCTTGGAGGTGATTGATGTCAGCTGACCTTCTATCGATGCCAGTTGTGTTTCAGTTCACACCTACCGATGTCAGTTGCCCTCTGCACTATACTCTATCGATGCCGATCTCCCTGGAACTCAGCAACCTCCTCTATGTTTGTAACAGTTGAAGATTTTAGCTCCATAACCTAACAATCTCCCACTTGGAGATAAATAGCTGTAACTATACCCGTACCTATACACCATCTAATTTGTTTCCTAGCTTTTATCCCTCTTCAAGATCAATCCTGAAGACCACCCACCACACAACCTGTGGTGCACCTCCTATCATCCAAGTAACCTACCACATTCAAACCTACAAACTTATGTAGTGAAGTCCTTGACCCTACATCACATGTTGACCTACTGCTGGTCCCTCTTAGATACCTAAGAATCCACTGAACTGCCCTCCAGTGCTTCTTCCCCGTATTGGCTCCAAACTTTCTGAAAACTCCCACTGCTTGGGAAAACTTAGGCCTACACTAGACCTCATGTGATTTCAAACACTATTCTAAGCTTAGCTTGAATTGTCTAGCCCTTGGTGTGCTTTTTGATTCTACATCCTACATATTGAACCCCGCCAACACCATCTTCACATCAGCTCCCACTGGAGACCAAATCAACTTGTGATCTTCCATGTATCTTATGCCAAATAATTTCACTGCTCCCAAATTCTTCCTGACATACCTCTGAACTAACCTTACCCTTAGCTCAGCAAATCCCTGCATGTACAAACCTGCTCCAAGCATACCATCCACATACAGTAAAAAGATAATGTTGCGACCATCATCCACCCTGGTAAGACAAACACAATGATTACACTGGCATTGACTAAAGCCCTACTTTGTCATCCACCTATCAAAACCTGTACCACTATCCTACAGCTTCCTCAAGACCATATGACCTGGCCTTTCATCTCACGTATCCATCTACTCTCTTATTTAACCTAGGAATCCATCCATCATCTAGTGCTTTCTTTTAGCTGATAACTCCACCAAAAAACCCCTATTTGGTTCTTCTCCAAGGAATCACATTCCTCATCCATGCCAAGCTCCCACTATTTCTGGATTCTACCTGCATTGCCTCTTCACATCTTCCTGGTTCTTAACCATTAGTAAGCAACAAGTAAGAAGGTGAATAATGAATATGAGTTCCACTTACCCTTTCAATCCTCCATATTGGCATTTGAGACTCCTTGACAGCTTGTTATCTACCTAACATTCATTCTAGTGACCGATCACGGCCATCTCCCAATCTGCAACCGATCGACATTGGCTCCCTGCAACTAACCCTGTCTACCAATGTTAGTTTCTTGACCAATGCCGGTGTACCCCTTGCTGATGTCAGTTCCTGTATGACTGATGTCAGTTCCTATTTCCTGACACCACTGACTCTACTGATCTACACATGATCGATTTCAGTGCCTGTTTATTCGATGTCGGTTCCTCCTGACTGATGCCAGTATCTGTGTTTGCCTGTGAGTGATGACTTTTTACCTGCGAGCTCCTTTTGGATCAAAACCCTGTTCAAATTAACACATCCCTACTCAGAATAATTCAGTCCCCACAATTGATCTTTGTCTATCATCTCCTCCATGAACACCAAGGCTTTCCAGTTCTTAAGTTTGTCAAAGATATATGTCTTCCACTTAAGAACATGCATTCCCTTCTTACATATGTAACCAAGCCTACAAAGCCACATCTCTACAATAGAAGGTGAATCAGTAATATAAGTAGATAGATAAAGGATACCTACTTTCTTACCACCATCTAATTCAAGTGCATCCACTGTGAGAGTTACTGTGCATCTCTCATCACCTAACTTTCCTGAAGAAATTAGACTCATCTCCAAGACTGATACCTACATGAACTCCTTCAACACCTGTGTGTTATCCATCTACAATTTCAGCTTCACTTCCCCTTTGCCAACCATTTGACAAGGCTCACCAGCTCCTAAATAAATCTCTCCAAAGTCTCCAAAGACATACCCATGAAAAGATGCTCTATTTTGGGCTGCATGGAAAGAGGCAAAAGAATTTGTAAACCAAGATTCTACTTTATCTAGAGCAACCTATGCAACAACCCCTACAACATCTACTTCTACATGCTGATCTTCTACTGACCAACAATCTTCTTTTCCCTGCTCTTTCTTTCCATCAATCAAACCATTTGTGTTATTCAGTTTCTCCATTCATAGCTTACTTTCTTCTACCATTGCTATACTCCCACTCAATCTGAAACCCTTGAGAGTGACCTATAATCAACAAACACTAGCCAAATCTGAACCACCTGTTAGTCAACCCAACCAAAAGCTCTGATACCAATTGTCAGGATCCTACTCCTCAATAAGAGTATATATGATTACCTCTTGTATAAGCAACTAAACATAGAATTTAACCAGAATGAGTAAGTAACTAAAAATATGAAACAACACAGGATATGAGAAATAATACACAATTGTATTAATAATCACTCAGAATAAAATACAATAAAGAAGATACCACACTTCTTCTTCCCACTCCTCTAGAGCTCCCACACATCTAGGGTTCACCTATAATTCTCCTCCAACACTTCAATCTCTCATCACAGTCACAACAATCAACTCAAATACAGAGTTGGTGTTCACCTCCAACCAGTCAGTAACAATGATGCTAGTACACCAAGTACACAACCGTACTCCAAGTAGATCTCCCTTTCCTTGCTGCCACCTACAAATCAACAAGACCTTACTCACCATGTAGATGTCTCTACACCCTGAAGAACCCTTGTCCTTGCCTCACCAAGTCCTCATGATTCTTAAACCAGTACCTCGGTGGATCTCCTAGTAGAACTTGCACAACCTAAAACTCTCCCCGATCATACACACTCAGAACCCCTTTGGAACTAGGAGGAGCTACTCTAGCTCTCTCTTCAAGCTCAATGGCTTTCTAGCACACTTTTATAATACAGCCCATGAGTCTATTATATAGATCTCATGCATACAATAATTAGACTTCTTAATTACAATAATTAGACATGTAACTCAAGACTATAATTAGCCTTTACATGCAAACTCTGGGTTCAACAAACTAACTATCCGTTCAATGAACAGTTCTGGAATTGCCACAGGTGATTGACATTGGTCCCTGTCTGCCTGGAGGTGATCGATGTTGTCTGACCTTCTACCGATGCTAGTTGTCTTTCAGTTCACACCTGCCGATGTCGGTTGCCCTCTGCACTATACTCTACCGATGTCGATCTCCCTAGAACTCAGTAACCTCCTCCATGTTTGCAACAGTTGAAGCTTTTAGCTCCACAACCTAACAGTGGAGGGGGATGCAGAGGAATGAATGTACATCCTCATTTCATAAGATGTAATTCTATTTTTTTCATATGTGTATAATTTAAGGTATAATTAGATTTGATTTGAGATAATAATATTATGTACATTATGTTTTCTATATTATTCATCAAGTTTAGTGTATATTATGGTTCTATTAAATCAGTAGTAGATATTCATGTGAAAAAGTATACATGTTAGTTCTATCAAGTATAGATAGTACTAACTATTGAATATGACTTATATTACTATAAGTGACTGTGAGAAAAAATATAATCTATTTTGGTATAGACTATACATGCAGAGGGTGCCATGAAGGATAGTGCAATATAGGATCATTATTTGGGATTGTTAGGATCACATAGGAAAGAATGAGTCAAAGGGCCATATAAAATACCAAGCCAATGTATATAACAATGATAAATTATAGACCATACATTTAAGAGATAAGATATCAAAGGATGCTCAAAAGACAATCATGAAGAAGATATGTACAATGTTATGTATATCACCCAAATGAAAGAGCTCATGTAGAGGTCCTATACTTGGTGGTACAAATGTATCATTGTATTAGTGAAATATATAAAATATATTTGATGTATCTACATTTGTATTATAATTCAAAGTTGAATTTATGAAAATGATCACGTGTGGTGTGATACTCCTCATCACTATTATGATTAAGATGTTCATGAGTATGTTGAGTGCTTGTACTAATTGTGGTAAGATTTGATTTTTAATTATCATATATTTTTAATCTTGAATATTTTTAATGTGTATCAATATCAATAATATTTTTTTCAATAAATATTGTACTTTAACTCTTAATTTGAAGCATTTATTTATTATAATGTCTTGAAGTTTGATGATCTTTACAATATGCATTACTATCATAGTTATTTGGTGTATGTTTGTTTGGATTAGAATATCATGGAGGATGAACAGTGATAAGGTTGCATTCAAATCTCTTATATAAAATTGTATGAGGAGGTAGTGGTATTTTGGAAAATTTACTCTTTAATGGACTCAAAAATTAAAGTCAATTTGTAGGCCATGATACTACATTAACTATCATCTTGACCTCATTATTGTGAATTATTATAATAGGAAAAGTAAAAAGTAACTATAAATATTTAATATATTTTGAATTTAAATGATTCAAATAAATATATCTAAATTATTAAAATTGAACTACAATGAATATTTAGATCTGAATGTAAAATATAAAAATTATAGAGCTGATAGTGAGACAAAAAAAGTAAATTGACATAAGATATAAAAACTTATCTTAGATCTAATTTATTGATAAATTTTCAAGCTAATTATCATTGGAACTACCTAAAAATGAATGTGCATTATATCACATCTAAAATTAGGAATTTAAACTATGCTGGGACAAGGCTACACTAAGAGGATAGGGATGCACTGTAGATTTATCTGTCGACTATGACTGTATCTTGGTTTATTATGTGACTGATTTTTTGATATATGTGTGTGCACCTATTCATGAGTGTTTACTATCTGATTGCATATGCCAATTTTATGTGTAGAAGAACTAAAAAATACAAACCTTTTCTCCTACATAATAAACCAAATAAATATCAAATGAAAAAAATGGGGGAATAGGTTTAGGGGAATAACTAAGCTACCCTAATAAAACCTTACGTATTCTAAGTGATACCTATATATCCAAAAATGGGTTCAAGATGATGTAGTTTTCATTGCTAGTGTGAGTGTGTGAATAATTAATGATAGCGCTCTTTTACCTAATGTGTAGTAAAATTTCCAAGTGATTGATAGATGTGTTTGGAGAAACCTTGATGTGATTATATAAAGGTATATTTTGAATATTTATACTAATCAAAATTTATAAAATCATGGGAAGGGTAAAATACAACATCTAAAATTTAAAAATTTATCATTGGATTATGAGGGATAAGGCCAAGCTAGTGGACAAGGTCGTATTACAACCCTATTTGACCTACTATGTTCCCATCCCAAAAGGAAAAAGATTGATAAAACTAGTCTGAAAGGAGTCTATAATCAAAATAGATATGTCTAACTGATATCATGAGTATACAAAAATTATTTATATAATAATGAATGTTCTCATATAGACTATAAGTTATAGGAATGGTGAATTGGCCAAGTAGGGTAAGGTGTCAAGTTTAAACATTATCAAGCACTTAATGATTAAATTTATGTGTCTACATTTTCCTCTATTTTATTATAGTGATGTAATGAAGTGATTTACTATAGTAAGTTATATGTGAACCTAATTTTTTATACCCACTTTATATTTTAATGTAAATCATGATCATGCAAGGTTTGTTAATACAAAACTTGAAACAATACCACTGAAAGTAGTTACTACGCATAGTTTGAAATAAAAAATATGAAATTTGTAATTTAAAAATTGAAAATAGAGCAAGGAAATTATACATATAAAAGAGTATGAATTCTATTTTACCTATAGATTTGAAATGGATAAGTGCATTCCCCATGTTGAGACATTTAGACAAATGTTGAACCATTAGAAGATTGAGAGTAATAAAGTCTCAATTTATAAACTAGTGAAATCCCTTGAGTTGGAAATATTGTATTCTCCAACTCTCATATTAATATGTAGAGTAATATGTAAAATTATTGAAGGGTGGAACCACCACATGTGGATTACTACATAGAAAAATTTAAACCATAGATGTTGAGTTTCATTAAACTTAATGTGGCATTGTGGCCCACTTGCAACATGAAGACAAATTACACCATTGCATATGGATATAGACTATATTTAAAACTTTGAAACTTTTGAATTTAAGAAATTTTGAATTTCCATGTAGGAACATGAATGAATATTTAGTCCCCTATACTATAATTAATTGATATTGAATGCCATTTGAATTTTGTAACTTTTGAAACTTGTAACTTATATCTATTTTTCACATGTCCATGCATATGCACTAATTATATGTGAATATGTATTGAAGTAATGGTAGGAAAGAGTGTACATTCATATCACATGACATCATAATATAAAAATGTTGAATCATATTAAAATCTAAAAACTATCTACTGTCATAGATCTAGAATTTGTTGTTCATGAGGCTTGAAATCTCAAGATAAGCTAATTTTGATGCCTCCATTTTAAGATGAGAGACATAGCCTAAAATTAAAGTATATCAAAATAAATTATATGTGAAATATATATTCATGTATTATTAATTTTTAACATTTGAATTAAATTATATCCTAGTATTGAATATAACATTTAATTTCATTTGAAACACATGTTAGAGAGATATAACATTCAAGCACATAAGTAACATATACATGATATATATCATGGAACAAAAGTAATATTAGAGAATATAAGTAATAAATGATATTAATCACAATACCATGGTAATAAGCAATGAACATGTATGTAATGTCACACAATTTACAAACAATGCCACACATAAGGCCATACAAGGGACATGTGAATGTCACATAAACACATAAGGCAAAGGGGCCACACTAAAATTACATGATGATTTAATAAAATAAATTATATGTATATATTTCATACATAAGGCCAAGGGACACACATAGTAAGATAATAAGTCTTAAATTAACATGTAGTAAATTAAGAATGAAAATAAACATAGAGAAAAAGAGAATAATTTATATCCATCATATGTATCAATGTCATTGTTAGTAAATATAATATCCATGTAATAAAATACAAATTATGAGTGATTAGTAATTTTTTTTATGATATATAACTCAACATGGTAGAGAGGTTATGTGTAGATAAATTTTTTGCAGTGTTCATAGAGAAAGAAGAGATGCCTCCAGCTTAGCAAGTTTGTTGGGTAATTAAGAAATCTTGACATACAAAAACCATGTGAAAGTATGTCCTATATCAAAATCACATAACTTGATAAAATAATTTTATATTTAAAATTCAAATATGTTATCTACTTACAAGACATAAATAGAATATGCAAATAATTAAGCTAGCAATGTTTAAAAAATGCTTATAGGTCCTAATTTTGAATTTTTTGAAATTATTTTGATTTTTTTATTTTTGAGATATTTTATATTTTTTTAATTTTTAAAAATATTTGAATTTAAAAACTTTGAAAATGTGATAAATATAAATTCTTAAAAAATATTAGAAAAGGGAGGGATTCGAATAATCCAAAACAAGTTGCTAAAACATAAAATGGAAAGAAAGAAGGCAATAAAGATGCCTTTAATCAATGTAGTAAAAATGATTTATATGTAGATAATAATGTATATTCACCCTTTATGGTAAAAAATTTATGGGTGATCATGGAGAATATAAGAGTATATGGATGCAATAATGTAAATGTAAAAGAAATCATAGCATGATAAATATACAATAGTAAGTAGGTGGATTATTGATGTAGGGGAATCAAGAAAATTATGTACATTTTGGTCATGTGAAAGTATTTTTTGGTCTCTTATCATCACATGGAAGGGAAGTGAGTATTTATAAATGTCCTTAGGAGTCTTAGTGTGGAGGTTCTTGGCCTAGGGAAATTTTCGCACCAAAACCTTAGTTTTAAAAAATTGAATTATGTAAATGTGTTTTAAAGCTTTTTTGGGGGTGTCAAGTTGTCCAATGTTGTTGTATGGTCTTTAAGTGAGTCTAGGTGGGTTTATAATGGTGATCTATGTACATATAATGAGTAGTATAGTTACATGAGAGTTAGTAGTCTAAAAACTTGGTTACTCATGTGTATAGGTAGTTTCTTATGTTTGGTAACAATTTTTGGTTTGATATAGAGATGTAGTCTCATAGATAAAATAATTTAGAAGGATAATAAAAGAAAGATGTCAGTTAGGAAGTTAGAAGAAGGTAAAGGTATGAAAAACATGAGGAGAGAAAAAAATAGTACCCTACACTCTATCATTGTGATAGTGAACACCATGTCAATTGAAAAGATCAATGAAATACCATATATTTGAAAGGTATATATGTCTAAATCTCTATGTTTTAGTTATTAAATGAATTAATTTTGATATATATATATATATAAGGTCTTAAAATCCTTTGGATGAGAATTTTAAAATACAAGTTGAAAATTGAATGTATGAATGGACTATGTTAATGTTTTCATTGAATTTAAGAGATTAAGGTTTGAGAAACATATCAAGACGGTGAAAGTGTAATGAAATATTTATCTGTATAACT
Source organism: Torreya grandis (assembly GCA_037957365.1). Lineage (NCBI taxonomy): Eukaryota > Viridiplantae > Streptophyta > Pinopsida > Cupressales > Taxaceae > Torreya > Torreya grandis. Next base: position 75,607 of record JARHVA010002180.1, on the reverse strand, counting down.
ATGTAATGCATCATTCATGCATATAATATAGTATCTATAAATTCACAAGGACAAGATTCATGTAATAATTGTTCTATATATACTCTGTTTGGATTTGATTATAACCAATAACCTGTATAAGACATGTATAATAGGTTTTCAAGCACGGTGAAGGTTGTAAAAAATGGAACAATGATGGATAAAATCATTATGGAGTAAAAAACTTCCAAATAAGTCTTAAAAGACCTTAGATAAGTCTTTCCTACTTTTAGACACTGTTTAAGGACACACAATTTAACTGTGTGGATAGAACACTGTAACATCTTTGGTTTGAGGGTGTTGTGTAGTTGTTCATGAAGAAAAAATGATTGAATAAGATAAAGACATATAAGATAGACCTTAATCAAACACTTTGAATGTTTGAAAGAGAAATAGGGCCATCAAAATCATTTTGGAAGGCTCTCAAGCCTAGTCAGAACCCTATTGACAATAGGTAGAATGTGTTACTATAGAAATGAATGAAGAATAGATCACAAATGTGCATGAAAATTGTTAGAGAGTGAAAATGATGTGTATAGACATGAAGAAGAGGTTGAGACCTTAAAGGAACTAGAATAAACCCTCAAGTGAGATGATACATTTATAAACTCTATATTTTCTTATTATAAACAAACTATGTGAACAAATCATATAAATAACCATGTGTTGAATCTTGTAAGGGATTGGGTGAAGGTATCTAAAATTTGGGAAATTTGAAATATAGGTTGGATAGGCATAAAATAGGCATTCGTACATCTTGAAAGCTATAAATATCTCTTTAATTCCATTTTGTGCTCTCTTGGGCCTATAAAAAGCACAAAAAACCCTAAACTAGGGTTATAATACTAAAAAGTGTATAAAAAGAGTTATAAATTTTTTAATCTAATGAAACTTGGTTGATTAAAGTATTTTAGCATGTAAAAGAAGATTTTTGGGCTTTTGGAGTGGTATGGCCCTTGTTTGTACATCTATAGTTGATTTTGTGTTAAGAAAACCTAGAGAGACCTAATTAGGTCTACAAGAAGCCTATAAAAGGTGCCAAAAAGGAGATTTTAAGAATTAAAGTTTGTGGAGAGGTAAAAGATAATAAATGGTGTCAGATTATATACTTTATTTTCTCAAGATTCAAGTACATATGACTGCACAATGTAGATTAGTCGTAAAAGGGGATACAAGGAGAATAAAATAGTAAGTAGAGACTATTGAAGGTTATTGAGGTTACAAGAATTAAATTTTGTGTTGAATCTAATGATTTAATATCTAGAAGAGATTCAAATATTAAGAGATTATGTATGAATCCTTGTTCCAAGATTATAATAATTTGGTATAATGCAGGCTAGTGTAATAAAGAGATTGCATGAATAAGAATGAGGAGGTGAATATAATTTGAGTGATTGGGAAAGTTTGAGATGTTTTAGGGATTCTAAATACTGATGAAGATAACCATGAAACTGAGTCATAGAACCTTAAGAAGAGCATGACATTACACCTTCTGAGAGTTTTGACAAACACAAGAAATTAAGGAGATTGAATGAAAATTTGTGTATGAAGGTAATAGAGTTTGAGGTTATAGACAAAGTATGAGAGTGATGCTCTAAATCATTTTTTATTAGAGTGTTAGATCATTAGGACAAGGAAAAAGAAGGTTATCATGCATAAAATCTACACATTTCAGTTTATTTTCATTCAATGTTTTGATTTGTTGATGAGATAGTATTGAAGTTGTGTGTGAAAGATGAGATGGTAACAAACTTGTAGCCAAGTGTGGCTTATTGAGAAGAGATATAGCTATTGAGAAGTTCAAGAGAGAGACAGAGATCATAGGTGAGCTTTATGAGAGAGAGATTCCTAGTAAAAGGGTAAAAAGAGAGACCCAAGTGGGGTCATGAAAGATTGAGATAGACCTAGTGAGAGATCAAGATGTGTCAAGTGAGAGAAGGCTTGTCAGAAAGGAAAATAGGTCTAGATGAGACCGAAGATTTTTTAGACATATTCAATGGGATGAGGAAAGAGAGAAGAAATAGAGAATAGTAAAAGAGTGATGTAATCTACCATAAGAAGATGGTACAAGAAGACACCAAAAATATGATAGAGATGGAAAAGGAAATGATAGAGATGAGGTAGTAGATGGATAATTTATTATTCATGTTAGAGTAGATAATAAAAATGGAGAGCCCATACAGTGGATGGGTGATGAGGAAGACGTCATTCAAGTGGCCAATCAAGCAACATGTAAAGAAAAGAAGAATGTAAGCCATGAGAGACGAAAGGAAGTAGAAGAGTTTGCCATGGAAGTAACTAAAGAAGGAGATGCATAACCTTTGGTTGAGTTAGAAACCAAGTAAACAAGAGGATTATTAGTAAATTGTAGAGAATGGGATGAAATTTAGTGAAGGAAAAGAAGATATGTGTATCCAGTTGTGTGATGGGAGTGGTAAAGAAGTAGAATAGTTGAAGAGCCTCATTCAAGGCTTGGACAAATAAGTAGAAACCCATGAATAAGGTGAGAAATCTGATTTCAAGTTTGTTAATGTGAGTAATGAATAGTTGGAAGTAGAACTAGTAACCATAGAGAGAGCATTGCAAGGTGAAGTGATGGTGAATGAATAGGAAGAATATCTTGTAGAATTTGAGAAGCATGTAATGGATGACCAAGAACACGAAGAGATATCAATGTTGGCATCAGTAGAGTAGCATCTTGAGGCAAGTAAAGTAAGACATTGTTTTTTTTTTGTTGCAAGCATAAATACCATTTCAGGTATAGGTGAATATGTAGATACAATAGTGGTGTTTTTGGGCATACATAGCCCATATAACATAGGGAAATTTATAATAATGAGTGTACCTCAAGTTCAAGATGAGATAAGAAAGCAAAGAGGTAGGATATTTTATGATTGATTGAAGCATGAGAGAAAAGAGAAGTAAAAGAAGTACGATGGAGAAATAGAAGATAAAGATGATCCAAGGAACCTTAACTGAAAGACAAGGAAGAATAAGCATGTAATAGTTTATTGGATTTTCATTTTTCCCTTCCTTAGGAGTATGATGTAGGGGCATCAATAAACTTATGTAAATTTTGGTCATGTGAAAGTATTTTTTGTCTCTTAGACTCCCATGGAAGGGAAGTGAGTCTTTAGAAAGGTCCTTAGGAGTCTTAGTGTGGAGGTTATTGGCCTAGGGAAAATTTCCCACCAAAACCTTAGCTTAAAAAAATTAAATTATTTAGATGTGTTTTAAAGCATTTGTGGGGATGTCAAGTTTTCCAATGTTCTTTTAGGGTCTTTAAATTAGTATAGGTAGGTTTATAATGGTGATATATGTACATAGCATGAGTAAGGTTTTAAATGTGCCTCACATATAAAGATAGTATCATGAGAGTTAGTGGTCTAAAAATTTGGTTACTCATGTGTATAGGTTGTTTATTATGTTTTTTAATAGTTTTTGGTTTGATATAGAGATTTAATCTCATATATAAAATAAGTTATAAGGATAGTATAAAGTAAGAAGTCAGTTAAGAATTTGGAAGAAGGTAGAGGTATAGAAAACCATGAGGAGAGAATAAAATAGTACCCTTCACTCTATCATTATGACATGAATACCATAAAAATTAGAAATATCAATGTAATACCATATGTAAGTATGTATCTCTATGTTTTAGTTTTTTAATGAATACATTTTGATATATATAAGGTCCTAAAATTCTTTGGATGAGCATTTTGAAACACAAGTTGAAAACTGAATGTACGACTAGACTATGTTAATGTTTTCATTAAACTTGAGAGATTAAAGCTTGAGAAACATGTCAAGAAGGTGAAATTGTAATGAAATATTTATATGTATAATTATTTAATTCATAATTCATGCATATAAGATAGTATCTATAAATTCACAAGGACAATATTCCTATAACAATTGTTATATATACTCTGTTTGGCTTTGATTATAACCAATAACTTGTATAAGACATGTACAATAGGTTTTAAATCATGGAGAAGGTTGGAAAAAATGAATAATTGTGGATAAAATAATTATGAAGGAGTAAAAAAACTCTTAAATAAGTCTTAAAATACCTTAGATAAGTCTTTCTTGCTTTTATACCCTATTTAAAGACACACAGTTTGACTGTGTGGACAGAACATTGTAACATCCTTGGTTTGAGGGTTTTGTGTAGTTATTCATGAAGGAAAAATTATTAAATAAGATAAATAAATATAATTCATACCTTAATCAAACACTTTTAATGTTTGAAAGAGAAATAGGGCCATAAAAATCATTTTGCAAGGCTCTTAGGTCTAGTCAGAACCTTGTTAACAATAGGCATACTATGTTATTGTAGAAATGAATGAAGAACATTTAATAAATGTTAATGTAAATTTTTTTAGAGTTAAAATTATGTTTATATACATTATGAATAGGTTTATACCTTAAATGAACTAGAATAAACCTGTAGACACCGAAATCGTGTCGACTCCCCTGATCATCCCCCGTTTTATTCTCCCTCGCCTATTTAACCCCTGTCGACCATTTTTCCCACTAGCCTTGACCCTGGAAGCTTGTCAAAATGAGCAAAAGACTAAAGTTAGTCTCTGCCCCCATTCTACATCTGCCAACCATGGTCGCCACCTGACCGACATCGCCGACGTCGGTCACTTATCGGCCGATGTCGGCGGAGCTACCGATGTCGGTTCTCCTTAGCACTGCATTTTCGATCCAAACGCAGGAACCGTTATTCCATTACCCGTTACCCATTTGGTTCCCAATCGGTTTCCCAATTGGTTATCGAACCGTCTCTTGCCTTCATCCATAACCTCTTCATTCAACCAACCAGTTCATTATTCTTTCAACAGAACTCTTGCGATCAATCAACTCTGGCATTCAACCAATCTGCATTCGCTCTCTCCAGCACAGGTATCCTACTTCGGTCATCCGGTAGCATAATGACAACATCAATCACATCTCCAACTTCATCTTCAAGCGTATAATAGGTAAGTATCTTGCTCTGTGTTTTATTTTTCTCTGGTTATTGTTTTTATTTACTGCTATCATCCCAGACCTTCAGACTGTAACCCCGAGACTTGACTTCCTCCTTTACGCCTTTGTCCACTATCCCAGTCTGTAACTCTGTTCAGACTTCCTACACAAACCCCAAAAAAAACAATAGACCTTCTACAAACCCCCAGACCCTGTCCAGACTAGACCAGACCCTGTCCCGACTCGACTAGACCCAACCAGACTCGCCCAAACTTTGTCCAGAACTGTTGCCCCGACCGACGCCGGTCATTACCCCGACCGACGCTGGCACCTTAACTGACGTCGGCACCTTCCCCTGACCGACGCCGACACAGAAACTGACATCAGTGACTGTGCAGAATAGTTCACTAAATAATCAGGTACGCATTTGTGTTCGTCTTTTTTATTTACTTTCATTCTGTCTTTTCATTATTTCCATTTCTGTCAAATATTTTGTTTTAAATTAGTGGGTTGATATCCTTATAGGAAGTCTTTTGTACTTTTGGGATCAGGCATTTGCTTGACAGCCCACCGTCTCTCTATCTAACATTTTTTTGTGTTTAGTCTATTTTTCTTTGCAAGTGTCATTCCTCCATAACCAAAGAGGAGTACCTTCCAACGTCTGATTTTGGTGTGCACGACTACAATCAGGTATCTTCTAGCCTTAACCATTTCTTCTAGTTTCTCATTTCTTCTTTGAATATAGAAAGCAATTTGAATAGAAACATTCTGGCACGCCCGGTGGGACCCTAGGGCCTTCCTTGGGTTCTTTCTTTCTTTCGTTCATATAGGTGCATTAGGTTTCTTCCTTTTCGCCTCCTTTCATCTCTTCTTAAAACGACATCATAAGCAGGACTAAAAAGAACTTTTCTTTTCTTTCTTGCACTTCTAGACTAGCTAAAACTCATATTCTTCGACTCTTTCCTCCATTCGTCTTCATACGAACAAACATTTTGACTTGGGCATTAAAACACTTTGCATTCATTTCTGTTTGCCTGCATCTCTTAGACCACACATAGTAATTAACAAACACATATTGAATTAATCTAGATCACTTGATGTTACACGACCAAACCACTTACACAAAACAAACATTTTAACTTACCTGAGACAAGGCCCAACTGGAATTTCATCCCCCAGCGGATACCTTACCCATCCCGGTGATCTTACTTGGATTTCATCACCAAGGAGAAAGCCCACTCTATTCTCTGGCGAAGCCTAATCTCTAGGGGAAGTATATTTTGGCTAAGCGAAACCAGCTAACCACTGGAATCGTGAAGTGAGGGGAGCTTGCTCCTTAGCACCAGGCCTTGTATGAAACCTAACACAGACTTCTTGAGCACCATAACAAAACCCGAAACCATCCATAGACTACTTCTTCTAGGACCTAACTCAAAATCCAACCTTCCTCTACACACATTCTAAGGCATAAGCCACTATAATCCTAATAATCTACTTCTAGGGTTTTAGGATCTGCTTGTGTTCTTCATCTTTTTAGTTCTTATCTGCTTGTTTGAGCTTGTGAGGACATTATTCCATGCCTTGAATGGTTCTGACTCATAGCCAAGCCAAGGCTCTAGTCGATCACGCGAGGCATCATCCTCTTCCGTCTACCCCACCTATAACCAGCCCTATAATGGAGTTCAACTTGGAAACTGAAAGAACTCCTACTAGACCATCCCCGACCCAAACGCCTATTATCCCAAAAGGGGACCAAGATTTTGCATGATTATTGGACCTCAACGTAAAATCCTTACAATACTATCTCGTGAATAGCCGAACGCGAGACCCCTTGGGCAATCCAATTTACGAAATGCTGACCTCTTTTCTCGAGACTGCGGCCGTATCAACGGCGTCCGTAGTTCAACCCTTAGACACCCAGGCTGTTGCCTCAACTAATGACCAACCTTTTACCAACCATCCAAGTGTGGCCTCTCCCTCCATCACTGTGCCCACTTCCACTGGGGTTTCGGCCCCCTATCAATCTCAGCCCACTCAACCACTTTCTACCCCCTTTCAAAATCTGGTCATCTCTATTCCACCTACCCTTGCTCCTATCAACACTAGGATGGCTACCTATCCATTAGCCCATGTTACCTCTAACCAACCTCCCATGACAACGTCAAACCTAGCCATGCCTTTTACCCAACCATCCTTAGTCACCTCTTCTATCCCTATGACTAGTCATCCGTATGTTGCGCCCTTACTGGTACAACCGACTACATCGTATACCTCTTCTAGCCTCTTTCAAGCACCTTACAATCTAGGAGGTGCTCCACCTGCCAATCCGTCAGTAGATATTATCAAGATGCTGATGGATAAAATGTCCAACCTAGAGACCTCCATTTCTGGCTCACGCAACACTCTCTCGTACGAACAAATTTGCAACGAGCCCATCCATCCTTCTGTCACCATCAGACCATATCCCAGCCAGTGGGAACTTCCTAAGTTTTCTCATTTTCAAAGCAAGGAAGACCCACAACAACACTTATGGGCATTCAGACATGCCTGTTACCTTATCGCCCATGACGATGTGTTGCTCTTATGCACGTTTCCCATGTCTCTCTCAGGTGCTGTGCTTGACTGGTATAGCTCCCTTGCTAGCCATTCCCTCTTCACATTCACTCAGCTGGCCCAGCTCTTCCTCGATCATTTCTCTATCAATATCACCAAGAAGGTCTCCATCACAGACCTCTATTCTATCTGCCAGTTCGAGGATGAATCCATTGCTGATTTCGTCGCTCGGTGGAGGGGCCTTATCAATCAACTCTCATTTTCCTTACCCCAGCCTGAGCTTATTGAACTTTTCTCTCAAGCCTGCACTAGACATATTTCTTCCACCTTAAGGGTTTAGACCTTCTACACTTTTGACTAAGCCTTCATGATGGCTCGTAAACTTGAGTTACGTGCCGTTGAGGAGAATAAAGTCAAGTTGCGGAGCAAGAATCCAAACTCCAAAACTAATGACCCCTCTTCTAAGCCTTCCTCGTCCAATCCTAAATCTAAAGCTTCAGCAAACGCTGTGGTTGTTAGATCTTCTTCCTCTTCACCTTCAACTAATCAACCTAAACCATCCACATCTATGAGTGCCACTCACCAATTTTAGTAGAGATACATACAGTGACAGTTTACTCCACTCGGAGAATCATACGCGTCTGTGCTAGAAAAACTCATTAAACAAGGGGCCCTCAATCTCCCCCAGATCCGACCACCGCCACAATTTGATCCCTCACACGCCATCCCTACGTGGTATAGGGAAAATGACTTCTGTAACTACCACCATGTTAAGGGTCATGACACGGGCAATTGTAAAACCCTTAAAAATATAATCCAAGACATGCTAGAAAAAGGTGACCTCATCCTCGACAATCCCAATGCCCCTCCTAATCAGGGTATCGATATCTTCAAACAACCGTTCCCCAATCATCCACCAACTCAAAACAATGTCTAGACCTTGATTGACAACTCTCATGAACATAACATTTGAACAGTCAATACGGTCTCACCCTTCATTTCTAACCAACCTCAAGAGGTGAGTTCATCCATCAGTCCATCACATGTGGATGAACCTCTTTCTCCGATTAGTTCTCCGTCAACTTCTCTCATCTTGGAGGACGCCTCAACCTTGCCAGCATCACCGGTTTCACCATCTCCCTTCTTGCTGCCCATGGAGGACCCAACCTTTCCTACTCCTCAACCGCAAGTGGAGGGCACAATCATCCCTGCCCTTTACCCACTTGAGGAGCTTCATTCTCCAGTTTCTTCTCCACCCAGGGAAGAACCTATCTCTCCTTCGTCTCCAACCAAGGACGAACCTGTCACAACTTCATCATGCCTTGGGGCCAAAACTACCATACCTTCAGTCCCACAACCGTCGACATCTTCTCAAGAGCCCAAACCTCATCCCGCATCTTTTCAGCCATTTTCCTGACTAGTGGAGAAACTCGAACTTCTCCCTTCTAGGAAAGTGGAACATCAGGGATTGTGGGACCGTCTCACAGCTCTTCAACAAGCCCGTGCTCTCTCATCTCATGCTACTAATCCTCCCATGGCAGAACCTCCCAAGACTATCAACAAAAATTAGACTTCCACCTCTAGACCATCTACATCTCCATCAACCTCATCAAAACCAAAACCCTCATCTACCTTGTCTAAACCAATTAAGTCACTTAGCGTTCACCCCGTCTCCAACCTCACTCATCCACAAGTGAAGGTGGACTTAAACCAGACTTCAACCAACAGTAATCTTCAATCCAAATCATAGAAGACTGCCAAACCACAGAGGTGAATGCCTCCTCTTCTGTCACCATTGCCCTCCATTTTGGGCCCCCATCCTTCAACCCTAACCAGAGTCCTTCCCACTTCAACCTCTAATCAAAACCGGTTGCCTCCTTTGCTTCCTTTGCCTACAGCTAGCCTATCCTCTCCCAAAAGGGTGGTACCTCTCATGAAGAATGTACCGTCTCTGCCTGTCATCGCACCATCAACCCACAAGGTGGTACAAAAACCCCCTCCAACATCACCCAAGCAAAAGTCACCGGCATCGCATACATCGATGAGCACAGACCCTTTAGTGGGCTCATACTCTTTGATCTTGCAACGACTTTTGCAAACTTCCAGCATAACTCTTCCACCCATCAAGCCCTTCCAACCTCTCAGGTCTAAACCTTCCTGGTTCGATGACACGAAGATTTGTTTATATCATCGTACACTAGGACACGATACCGAGACTTGCTATGCCCTCAAGGTTGTCATTCGCCGCTATCTGGAGAAAGACACTCTTCTCTTTGAGGACACTTTTGATCGACCCCTAACTCCTTCTCATAACCCTTCAACCTCGTCAAACCCATCAACATCTCATCAACCGATTATAACCCCTTTATCACCTTCACCTCCCATCTTTGAAATCAATGCCATCCACATCACCACTATGTCACAAAAGGACAAGGCGAAAGAAAAATCTGCCATTCCTTGGACCTACCCTTTTGTCAATCCACCTCAACCGCCTAAGCCTAAGATTTCTATCCTTGGTGCACCTCAACCCTCCTCTTCTTCTTCTTCTTCTTCCAGACCAATCCACGACTCCATGTTGAAACAACTTCACCAGACGCCTGTGAAGATGTCCCTCTATGACCTCATCCAAACCTCGCCCCAGCATCATCAGGCCCTCATCCAAGCCCTGCAGGCAGTGGAGGTCCAACCTGAGGACCCCCAACCACTTACTGCCCTTGTCCATTCCTTAGCCCCTGTTGCCTCCATCACATTCAACGACTCTGAGATTCCCACATCCAATACGGAAGATCAGGACACCGCCCTCTTTATCACTGCCTATATCGATCAAACATGCATTAAACGCATTATGATTGATGGAGGTGCCAGCATCAACATCATCTCCACCCATGCCTTTGATCAGTTGGCTCTTCCCAAGAATTGCGTCTCCAAAATTGACGCGATCTTGCACTCTTTTAATGACACTACTGCCACAACCATTGGCATAGTTGTCCTTCATATTTGCGTTGGTACACGCACAGTCCTGGAGCTCTTCTACATCATCGAAGGAGAGTTTCAATACAACATCTTGCTGGGCTGACCCTGGATCTGCACCATGGCCTGTGCCCCCTCCACCCTACACCATTGTGTGAAATTTGAGCATGACGGACAAGTCCACACCATTCTCGCTGACCCTTCACCCTTCAAAACTTGCAACACCACCTACCGTCCAAATGACGTCCTCATTCCTATCAAGCCATCAACCCTGGCACCGCCTCCATCTGTAAAAGCTTCGACTAGTTTGCAATAGGTGGTCGCCCTTACACCTCCCCTTTAAGCGATGACCACAGATCCCATGGAAGACATCTTCCAAAGACTTTCATTGGGAGAGTATCGCTTGTTGACCTTAGACATGTTCCAAACTCCACAAGAGTATGGATGCCTTCATCATAGCCCCAGCTACGACCATCAGATTGGGATGATCGTACCTTATGGTCCTCCTCACCTCCAAACCAACCTCGTCTATGGGGGGCTCAATCAAGCTCCTACTAACAGTAATCCTCTTTCTTCACCCCAACCTTTCACCTCAGACTTTTCGTTTCTTGGCAACCCCACCTTTGCACACACTTACCTTTATAGGTGTGCATGGAAGGGTTTTGGTTTCGAACGCTATGAGCAGGGCTCCCATCAGCCTATCCAACCACTCAATGATGATGATGCCAAGAAATGGTATGGCCTGTGATATCACGACCCCACTCAAGACCCTGTAGACCTTTGTCTTGAACCAATCATTGACCAATCTCCTCCACACTCGCCTGTTCTGCCCCCTTCACCTATGGAGTCGGTGGTTTCCATCCCTCCTAGTTTTTTTTTTTGCATAAACACCATCCGCCTAGAACCCTTGACTTATTAGCTCAATGGGGTGTCTAAGTCTCTCCCTCTCATTTTTCCCACCATGATCGAAGATGAGTCGGCAACAATTCACACTGTCCACTGCATTGATGACGACGCCATTCTTTCTTACATGGGTGCTGACGATTCTTTCATCTAGCACTCCCTCCCTTCTGAAACCTAGGTTATGTTAAATGAATCAACCATTGGCATCAACCTTCCTTCTTCTAATGTTCCTTATGTCTTAAAGATTGGCCAATCTTTAGACGCTCAGGAGCAGCTTGACTATACCCAGTTCCTCTCTGACCATAGCAAGGCCTTTGCCTGGACTTACAGTGATATACCTGGCATCGACCCCACCATCATTACCCATAACATTGTCACCAAACCAGAGGCTAAGCCTGTCAGGAAAAAGCTTTGAAAGATGCATCCTCGTGTTACCCTCCTTGTCAAAGAGGAACTTCAGTGCCTCCTTTCTGTCTCTTTCATCGAACCCATCGATTATCCACAGTGGGTCTCTAACATCATCCCAGTCACCAAGGCAACTGGGGGGATTCAGATCTGCACAGACTATCGTGACCTTAACCTAGCCTATCCTAAAGACGACTTTCCTCTTCCTAACATTGACCAGCTTGTTGATCTCACGGCTGCCCATGAGATGCTATCTCTTATGGATGGGTTTTCAAGATACAATCAAATCCTAATTGCTCTAGAAGATCAGCACAAGACTACTTTCATTACCCCGTGGGGGACTTTCTGCTATTGAGTCATGCCTTTCGGCTTGAAAAATGCAGGCGCCACTTATCAGCATGCCATGACCTACATTTTCCATGATCTCCTTCACAAAATCATGGAGGACTATGTGGATGACCTTCTCGGCAAGTCCAAGCTTTGCCATGACCATCTGACCATTCTCAAAATCATCTTCTCTCATCTTCTTCAATATAATGTTCATCTTAATCCCAAGAAATGTGTCTTTGGGGTCCTCTCTAGCAAGCTTCTTGGCTTCATCATTTCCTTCCGTGGCATCGAGATAGATCCCACCAAGATTCGCGCTATCCTCGAAATGCTACCCTTGACCAATCTCAAGCAGCTTCACAGTTTGCAAGGCAAGCTCCAGTCCATTCATCGTTTCATCTCGTAGCTTTTTGACCGCTGCCAACCTTTTCATCATCTCCTTAAGAAGGACGTCTCCTTTACATGGGATAAGGACTTTCAAGAGGCTTTTGAAGCCCTAAAATGCTATCTGGTCTCTCCACCAGTCCTCATTCCACCTAAAGATGACCAACCCTTCTACCTTTATATCTCAGCCACTAATCATTCATTAGGTGCCATGATCGCGCACCGAGACGAGCATCACTGTGAGCAAGCGGTCTATTATATCAGCCGAACATTGGTTGACTATGAAACTCGATATACCTATATTGAGAAACTCTGTTTGGCATTAGTCTTTGCCGCTACCAAGCTCCGCCACTATCTTCTTAATCACAAGACCTTTGTCATCACCCACACTGACCCTCTCAAGTATATGCACTCCAAGCCATATCAAAATCAACGTATGGCTCGGTGGCTCATGCTACTTGCTGAGTTTAACCTCAAATTCATCCAGCAGAAATCTATCAAGGGGCAAACCATTGCTGATCAACTAGCAGATGCCCCTCTTCCTAACAATCAACCTTCACAGTGTGAGTTTCTTGATGAATCTATCACTACACTTTCCTCTGATGACACCATCTATCATATGACTATGTTCTTTGATGGCTCCAAATGTCAACTAGGTGGGGGTGCTGGGGTCATTCTCATCCCACTCGAAGGGGAGCCCATGCCTCTGTCTTTTAAACTCGACTTTGATTGTACCAATAATATGGCCGAATACGAGGCCTTAATTTTGGGACTTCAGACAGCCCTCTCTCTCAGCATCAAGTCCAACATCTTCGGTGACTCGCATCTCATTGTCAATCAGGTCAATGGTTCATACCTCTATAAAAATGAAATTTTGCAAAGGTATAAAAACCGTGCTGACATTTTCCTTGCATCTTTCGACCATTTCCTCCTATAGACTGTTCCTCGATCCATGAATAAGTTTGCTGACACCATGGCTTCTCTTGCTTTGCATATCCCATCTTCTTCATCTGCATCCAGACTTTTTGTCATGGTGCGTCATGTGCCGTTGCCTTCATATATCTCTCCTCACATTCATCATGTCAACACTATAGACTCTAGCCCATGAGATGCTTGGTATAAGCAACTTGTGGACTTCTTATCTTTCTCTGTCATTCCTCCCAACCTCTCTAGTAATGCACGATGAGCTTTTATCAAGCGTACCTCTCATTATACCATGCTAAGGGGTCTTCTCTATAAGTGAGGCTTCGACGGCCTCCTTCTTCACTGTCTCACCTCCACTGAAGCATCTCAAGCCATTCAGCAAGTCCACGACGGGATTTGTGGCAGACATTTCAGTGGGAATTTGGTTGCCAAGCGCATCCTTCATCTGGGCTATTATTGGCCTACCCTTCATCAAGATTATAGTGATTATGTTCAATGTTGCATCAAGTGTCAGCAGCACTCTAACTTGCTTCATCTTCCTAATCACGCCTTACAAATCACTCAAGATTTTTGGCCTTTTTCTCAGTGGGGTTTAGATCTCATCGGTGAGATTAACCCTCATTCGTCTCTTCATCATCAATCCATCATCACAGCCACTGAATATTTCACCAAGTGGGTGGAAGCCATTCCTCTCATCTCTACAAAAGCCGACAAGATCATTGACTTCATCAGCATCCACATCATCTATCATTTCGGTGTCCCTCATAAAATCATTACCGATAATGGCAAGTCCTTCAAAAACAAGACTGTCCAAATGCTATGTGACTCATTCAGCATCAAACTCAGTTTCTCTTCGCCTTACTACCCACAAGCAAATGGGCAGGCTGAGGCTTCCAACAAAATTCTCACCAAAATTCTCATGAAGGTAGTCAGTGACACAGGTAGGGATTGGCACATTCACATTCCCTTCACTTTGTGGGCCTACCGCACTAGCATTCAAACCTCTACGGGTGCTACCCCTTTTTCTCTTATGTATGGAATAGAGGCTGTGCTACCTCTCGAAGTATAGATCCCGTCTCTCTGTATTTCTCTACATGATATCCTTTCCAACGATGACTTTCGTCAAGATCGCTTAACTCAACTTGAGTTACTTGACGAACACCATCTTGCTGCCCTTAATCATCTCCATGTCTATCAACATCGCATCAAGCGCGCCTATGACAAAAATCTGTGAGAACGAGATTTCAACATCAGAGACCTCATCCTCAAAGAGAATCAACATGTGACCAATATGGAGTGAAGTAAACGAGGCAAGTTTGCTCCTAATTGGCTCAGACCTTTTATTATCATGCACAAGTATGGATCAGGGACTTATCGTCTGTCTTCTCTTGATGGACGACTAGAACCTGAGCCTCTTAATGCGTTGCATCTGCGACCATTATAATGCTAGTCGAGTACTCGTCCACTTGACACTTAACTTGAGCTCGTCCCTTGAGTAATCCCCATCCTCTTAATCCTAATTCCTTTCAACCCTATTCCTTTTAACAATTCCTATAACCCTTTTATGATGTAGGGATGCTTTGTCCTAATGAAAGGGAACCCTTGTCCTTCTATGATCTTATCCATGACTCACATTTCTATAAAAACAAATCAAGATGTCACAATATCCATGGTCACTATATCAATATCAAATCAAAAGGCAGACTGCTCCCTCGAAGGATAGCTGTACTATCATTGCTATAATTAATAGACTGCTCCCTCGAAGGACAGCTATTCGAAAGCCCTTATATTAAATAAAAATCTAGACCACTCCCTTGAAGGATGGCTATGACTAATCTGGAAATAAACATCACTATTTTAGAAGCTTCTCGCATTGATCAACTTCATAACTAACCACCAAGCAAATGACATCTCTATGCAGACTTCCCGCATTGATCAGTCTGCACCTTAAAAAAAAAAAAAATGAGTCATGGACTTGACTTGTAGTTGTCTCAGGGTCTCCTATAAAAGGGGCACAGTTATCTCTGCTCTTAAAATGGGTTACCCTTCCTTTTTCCTCCTCCTATCACCTACTCAAGGGACTTTGAGCTCACTTTAATGTCAAAGTGATTCGATTACCGCTCTAATATAACTATGGTCAACGATGTCACGCATGAATAGGACTCTTGGTTCTAATAACCCCTATCTATGTTGTCTTTCTAGTCCTTGTCAATGAAAGAGAAATATGCTTTTCACTTCTTCTGTACTTTGGTCACATTCACCTTCATCACTTGTCAATCAACTCAACTCAACTCTCTTTTCAGACCCCTCCCATTGCCTATTCCCACTAGTTTCTATGGACACCAATACACATGGAAACTATCGACCAGCCACAATTTATGTTAAGCATAAACCAATACTTGCTGAAGCATAAATAGACCTCAATTCATTTTTAGCATACATCCATCATGAATATGGAATATTTCTAGGGATGAAAGACCCCTCAACCAATGTAACCAATCTCTCGACCACTTTGACCAACTGTCTACCACTCGGACCCTTTGTCTGAACTACATTGGTCTGAGGCCCTATGACTTCGGCTATGTAAGCAGCACTCAAATGACACGACTGTCTTCTAGGGTTAGCTCAACCACCCTCGTTTGTTCATCTCTCTAATGGACAAACCTTCTTTCCTTCTTTTAACCATAACCTTGCCCTTGACCGCAACCAATGCTATCCCTTTGTCCCTCCCTCCCTTCTAGGGAGAACTACATTGGCCTGAGGCCCTTTCACAGGGGCTATGTAGGCAGCACTCAGTTGACATGGGGTCTTCTGAAGTTAGCTCAGCCACATCCTTTTGTCCATTCCTCCCCTTGACCAACAACCATTGGAGATCATGCCTATCTCCTCCAACCTCGACTACTTCCAAGACCATGTTGCCTTGGTTGTTTTTGCATGTATGCTACCTCATGACTGGTTATCAAAATTGTTTGTAGACCTTATTTTTGGACCCTCACAAGTATAGGATCGCATGCCAGTTGATCTGCACTACTTGTGACTTTTTCATGTTTCTAGGAGCACTTCCTGAGCCTGAGATACCTAGAACGCGATGACCATTTGGAGCTTCAGCTTAGATTGAATAACCTGATCAGCAGATGACTAAATGCTGGGGCCCAGTTATTTCAATTTTGGCACTCCTTGACCCTTGACCTATGACACTTTGACCTGACCATCTCATGAAGTGGTATGCACGCTGTTTCTACCTCAAATTTGCTTTTTAGACTTAAGAAAAAGAAACTAAAAGAAAGTAATGGACAAGGCTTGGGAAGTACCTGGACTAAAGATTGCGCACCGTAAATCCAGACGCTTGTGGGCACTCCTCTTTGGCTATGGAGGAATGACACCTGTAAGAAAAAAAGGAAACTTGGACAAGAAAAATGTTAGAAGGATAGGCAGTGGGTTGCCAAGCAAAGGCTTGTTCCCAGAAGTGTAAAAACTTCCTTAAGGGAGGTCAACCCGCTGTTTTGATAAGATAAGTGACTGATAAAAGACAGAATGCCAGAATACAGAAGTGACAAAAAGATTAGAAAGGAAAGAAGAAAACAAAATGATTACCTGAAAGAGCTGGGCTGAAGACAATCACCGAGGTCGGAAATGTCGCCGACGTCGGTTATCTGATCTGCCGGCGTCGGCTATCCTGCCGACGTCGGTTGGGGAAGTGACCGGCGTCGGTCGGGGTTGTGGCCTGTAGTCGGGTCTGAGTTGCTTTCTGGACTGTGGATGGGTCTGAGACTGAACGGGGACAAGTTTGGATGGATTGGGGAGTGGGCTGGTTCGAGGTAGGTGCCTGATGCAAGGTCTTTTGGGTAGAGGGATGAGAAAGTTGTCTGTGATTGGAAAAAGAGAGGGACAGGGAAGAGGAGGATTCACAGAGGACAGGGCCTGAGAAGGCTTTGCAGCCTCTCAGGGGGGGGAGGACAGAGGGAGCAGAAGATAATAGAAGATAGATGATTAAAAACTAAAGAAATGAAATAAAAAACCAGACTAGCTTACCTTTAGCTTGCTGAATGAAGAGAGAAGAAGATGTTGCTGGAGCCACAGAAGAGTTGCTGCAAGGAGAAGATACTGATCCAGGGCCTTTTCACCTGTTGCTACTATTGCATGAGGTCAAGACAGAGGAGAGATGAGAGCCAAAGCGTCAAGAGAATCTGCTTGCGAGCTCAAGAGTCCAGGGGGCTGCAACGGATGCAGGAAGGGATAATGAAGGTTGCTGACGCCGGCAGTTTCACCGACGTCGGCCGAAGGGTCACCGACGTCAGCGGTCGCAGGATGGGCACAGAGGCTAAAAATAGCCTCTGCCCATTCTTACACGCCACCGGGTGAGGGGTCATGGGTAGAACGGTCACAAGGGTGCCAAAATGGACGAGGGGGGATATAATGGAGAGATTTGGTCTAATAAATGCTAGGGGGAAGGTGGAGGGATTCAAGGGAGGATCCAAGGTGGCAAGGGTAGGGTGGAAAGGGGGCCTTATTTAATTAAAAATAGATGTTTATTTCCAATTAATAAGACTTAGGTGGGTTAGGGACCAAGGAGGACTAGGAGGGAGAAAGGACCAAGGGGGAGAACTAAGGTGTAGACACGTTTGTGGTGTCTACATTTGCCCCTTTTTGTCTTGTTGGTTGTTATAGACGAACTGCAAGACAAAAACAGGAGTTGGTTGCCCCAGAAAAAGGATGAGGTGTTCCCCCCTCAAAGCGATAGTCGAGAGAAGGGAACCGAAGGTCGAGTGTCGATTTGACAAAGAAATGGATAGAAGAGAGTGAGTGAAAACGCTGCCATAGTCGTGATTGCGTGTAGTCCACTTCACGAGAGGGTCAGGTCAAATTGTCGCATGTCAAGGGTCAAGGAGTGCCAAAATTGAAGTAACCGGGCCCCAGCATTTAGTCGTCTGCTGATCGGGTCACTCAATCTAAGCTGAAGCTCCAAATGGTCGTCATGTCCCAGGTATCCAGGGCTCAGGAAGTGCTCCCAGAAACACGAAAAAGCCACAAGTAGTAGGGATCAACTGGCTCACGATCCTACACTTGTGAAGGGTCAAAAATAGTCTGTGGACAATTCTGCTAACCAGTCGTGAGGTAGCATACACGCAAAAACAACCAAGGCAACATTGGCTTGGAAGAAGGTCAAAGAAGATACGCATGATCTCCAATGGTCATTGGTCAAGAGGATGGATGGACGAAAGGATGCGGCCGAGCTAACCCCAGAAGACCCCATGTCAACTGAGTGCTGCCTACATAGCCCTGGTGATAGGGCCTCAGGCCGATGTAGTTCTCCCTAAAAGGGAGGGAGGGTCAGAGGGATTGATTGGTCTTGGTCAAAGTCGATGATTGGTCATGGTCAAAGGTCTTGGTCAAAAGGTCTTGGTCAAAGTGTCTTGGTCAAAGTTGATGAAGTTGGGTGTGATAAGAGTCAAAGAAGAGAAGGTTTGTCCATCATAGAGACGAACAAATGGGGGTGGTCGAGCTAACCTCAGAAGATGTGTTATCTGAGTGCTGCCTACATAGCCCTGGTCATAGGGCCTCAGACCAATGTAGTTCGGACAAAAGGTCAAAATGGTTGATGATGAGCTTGGTTGAGTGTCGAAATGATGAGGCTAAGATGAGGATAAAATGATGCTACAGATGGTGTATTCTGTAGAAGTGGTCGAGAGTCTTTCATTCCTAGCAAGTTTCCATAGTCGCGATGGATGCATGCTAAAAATGAATGGAAGGGTCTATTTATGCTTCAGCAAGTATTGGTTTATGCTTAACATAAATTGGGTCTGGTCGGTAGTTTCCATGCGTATTGGTGTCCATAGAAACTATGCGAAATGGACAAGGATGATGCCTGATGTCGTGTTGAAAGTGTCGAGGCTGGTTTGAAAAATGTTGAAGTTGGTTTGGTTTAAGGATGAGTGGACAAGTGACGTGGCCAAAGCGTGACCAAAGTGTAGAGAAAAGGTGAAAGGCAAATTGCTCTTTCATTGACAAGGACCAGAAAGGAAGCATAGATAGGGGTTATAAGAACAAAAGCCCCATTCATGCATTGCATCGTTGACCAGTATGGTGTTAGAACGGTAATCGAATCACTTTGACATTAAAGTGAGCTCGAAGTCCCTTGAGCAGGTGATAGGAGGAGGATAGGGTAACCCAGTTTAAGAGCAGGAATAACCTTGCCCCTTTTATAGGAGACCCTGAGACAACTACAAGCCAAGTCCGTGACTCGTTTTTTTTTTTTTTTTTTTTTTTTTTGGCGCAGACTGATCGATGCGGGAAGCCTGCATTTTGATGTCATTTGATGTAATGGTCATGTTGCGAATCTGATCAATGCGGGAAGCTTCTAAGAAAAGGTGTTGTTTATAGCCAGATTAGTCATAGCCATCCTTCGAGGGAGTGGTCTATATTTTTGCTTGATAATGTCTGAAAAGTTGGCCTAGCTGTCCTTCAAGGGATCAGTCTAGTAATACAGCAATGATAGTACAGCTGTCCTTTGAGGGATCAGTCTGTCTTTTTAATTTGACTTGATTTAGTGACCATGGATATGTTTTGACATCTTGATTTGTATATATTGATAGAAATGAGAGTCACGGACAAGACTGTAGAAGTTCAAGGATGCCCCTTTTATTAGGACAAAGCATCACTGCATCCTAAAAGGGTTGTAGAGGACTTGTTAAAGGGGAATAGGGTTGAAAGGGATGAGGATAAAGAGGACAAGGATTGCTCAAGGGATGAGCTCAAGTTACGTGTCAAGTAGACGAGTACTCGACTAACAGAAGAATGGTTGAAGACGCAAGACAAAAAAAAGGGGGTTAAGGTCTAATAAGACCCTGGGCCATGCTAGTGCGTTAAGGTCCGAGTCAATTAGGAGCAAACTTGCCCCAATTGCCTCTTTCCAGATTGGTCAGGCGTTGATTGATGGATGTGAAGTTGATTGACATTGTCGTTGGCTGGTTGAAAAAGGTTGAATGTGTGGCTGAGAGGTCTGGTTGATTGATATGTGGTTGAAGCTTGGTTGAGACTGGTCGAATAATTGGTCGGGGGTTGAGTTGATGGACACTGGGTCGAGGTTTAAGATTAAATGAGTGATTGATATGTGGTAGAGACTGGGTTGAAAGGTTGGTCAAAGTTTGGATGAAGGATGAGTTCCCCCAGCGGGTAGGGAGAATGTTTGAAAGATTGGTTAAGGTCGGTTGAGGTTTAGTGGTCAGATGGATGGTATTAATGTCGAATAAGGGTGTCAAAGGCGGCAAAGGGACCACAGTCTGGCGTGGAGATCCTGATTTAGGCGATGAGGTTGGAGAGGCATGGGTCGTGGTTAATGTTTTGCTGAAGAGGTGGTCAGGAGGATCCTTGGTGAGAAGGGAGTCCTTTTTTTGGTGTTGACGAGTGACAGCTTTAAGAGCACAACAACGCTCAGTGTCATGTCCTGGAGTGTGATGATAGTGGCAGAATGTAGAGTTGTCTAACCAAGAGGGTCTTGATCCGAGAGGTGATGGGTGAGGCGGCGTCGAAGGTTTGTTGATGATGTGGTCGAAAAGAAGGGTGTCATTCCCAAGACATTGGCGAATGGCGACCTTGAGGGCATGACAATTCGTGTCGTGTCCAGGTGTGCGATGATACGCACAAATACAAGTGTGGTCGAACCAAGGTGGTTTAGGTTTGAGAGAGTGATATTGTCTAAGAGGTGGGAGGTCAAGACGGGAGGACTGTAATAAGTGCCGTAAGAGCAAGGCATATGAACCTGTTAACGGGTCAGAATGTCTTATTGCAGTAGGGGTTGATGACGTTGGTTTGGGAGGCGAAAGAGGCATAGGTCGAGGGTTTAGAGGAGATGTATGTCTGATGGGTTGAGGGAGTAATGGAGGCGATGTGCCTCTGTGAAAGATGGGAGTGGGAAGCACTCTTATTAAAGTGGACGGATGCGGGCCCAAGATTGAAGGTAATGACGAAGGTGGGGGAGGAGTCCTCCGATGTGGTCTAGTAGTCTTCATTGGTTTGGGTCGAGGGCCACCGTTGTGCGAGGTGAGATTAGATGTAGGTTTGGGTTTAGATGTGGATGGAGGTGCGCGAGATATAGCGATCTCAGGCAAAGGGCAGGAGGAAACCGTGACTGGGTCTTCCTCGGTCGAAGTGGGTGGAGAGACGGGTTCTTCTCTTGGTAGAGAAGAAATAAGAGAGGGCGGCTCCTCAAGTGGGCAGAGGGCATGGATGATCGTGCCTTTTACTTGTAGTTGAGGAGTAGGCAAGGTAGGGTCTTCGGATGAAGGTGGGCTTAATGGCGTTGATGTGGTCAAAGGGTCCTCCAATACAAGAGAGGTAGATGGAGGACTAGTAGGAGAAGAAGGTTCCTCATCCTTTAGTGGAAGAGGTTGGTCAAGGACAAGAGGCAAGATAGTGCTAATTGTGTGAATGTCATGGTCTTGAGGGTCATTGGTCGAAGTCTGGACGTTGTTTTGAGTAGGCAGATGATTCGGAAATGGGTGTTTGAAGATGTCAATATGTTGGTTAGGTGGGGCGTTCGGGTTATCTAAAATAAGATCCCCCTTGTCGATCATGTCTTGGATGATGTTTTTGAAAGTTTGGCAGTTGTCGATGTCATGGCCTTGGACGCGATGAAAGGGACAGAAGTTGGCCTCCCTATACCATGTAGGGATGGCTTTTGAAGGGTCGAATTGAGGTGGTCGGATTGGAGGGAGATTGAGGACCCCCTGCTTAAGAAGTTTTTCCAAAAAGGAAGCGTATGGTTCTCCAAGTGGAGTGTAAGAACGCTGAATGTACCGTTGTTGGAATTGCTTGGTGATGCTGGAAGATGTCGAAGTTTGAGATTGATTAGTTGTTGTCGATGATGGTGATCTAACGACCACAGTGTTAGCCACTCCTTTAGATTCGGAATTGGCAGAAGAAGAAGGTCTAGAAGAAGAATGGCCAGTAGGTTTTGCGTTGGTATGACGCAATTTGACCTTATCTTCTTCAAGGGCGCAGAGTTCAAGCTTTCGAGCCATGATGAAAGCTTCATCAAAAGTGCGAAATGTCTGAATCCGCAAGGTAGAAGAGATGTGTCTGGCACATGCTCGAGAGAAGAGCTCGATGAGCTCAGATTGAGGTAAAGAGAAGGAGAGCTGGTTGATCAGGCCTCTCCAACGAGCGATAAAGTCGACAATTGATTCGTCGTCAAATTGCCTGATGGAGTAAAGGTCTGTGATTGAGACTTGTTTGGTGATGTTGATTGAGAAATGGTCAAGAAATAGTTGGGTGAGTTGAATGAATGAAAAGATAGAGTGTCTGGCAAGAGAACTATACCAGTCAAGGGCTGGGCCAGAAAGGGACATAGGGAACGTGCGTAAAAGCAATGCATCGTCATGGGCAATAAGATAACAGGCATGTCTAAATGCCCGTAGATGTTGTTGAGGGTCTTCCTTACTCTGAAAGTGAGCGAATTTAGGAAGCTCCCAATGGTTAGGGTATGGTCGAATAGGGACGGAAGGATGGATGGGCTCATTGCAAATTTGTTCATATGACAAAGTATTGCTTGAACCGGAAATGGAGGCTTCGAGACTGGACATTTTATCCATCAGCATCTTGATAAGATCTGCTGACGGATTGGCAGGTTGAGCGCCCCCTAAGTTGTGAGGCGCTTGGAAGAGGCTAGAGGAGGCGTGCGACATAGTTGGTTGTACAAGGTACGGATGACTAGTCGCAGAGACAGAAGTAGAGGCTAGAGGTGGTTGCGTTATGAAGGTCAAAGGTATAGGTTGACTGGGCACCGCTAAAGGTGGTTGAATGGCGGCACTGGTAGAAAGATAGGTTGGCACGCCTACATTTATGGGCGCAAGAATATGAGGGGTCGGGACAATCAAGTTCTGATATGATGTAGAACTTGGTTGAATTGCAGGCGGTTGAGGGGGTAATGGAACCCCGATGGAGGTCGGTCTAAAAATAGACGGAGGGGCCAAACTTTGCGTATTGGCCATGGTTGGGTTAATAGTTGAGGCGAAAGGCCGAGTCAAAAAGGGTTGGGTGGAGAATGGTGTGGATGTCGTCGCCATGTCACCCGAAAGGTCTCGCGTTGGGTTTCTCGCGAGATAGTTTTGAAGGGCTGCGGCATTGAGGTCCAGGAATCTCACGAAATCCTGGTCCCCTTCAGGGATGATGGGAATTTGAGTCGGGGTCGGGGTCGAGGTCGGTCCTGTAGGAGTTCTTTCAGTCTCTGAGTGGAACTCCATGATAGGACTTGGCTAGGGGCGAGGTAGACGGAAGCGGTTGTTGGCTAAAGTGGTTAAGAAGAGAGTCCTGGTTCCAGAAACTGTGTTTTTGCAGTCTCAGAAAACTAGAATGGAGTTCTGACAGAGAATGGACAGATTTTAGGCTGCTAGTTTTGAAGAAAAAGGACAGTGACAGAGACCGACGTCGGTTAAAAAATTGATGTCGGTAAGGAAGATAGCCGACGTCGGTCAGATAACTGATGCCGGTAACAGATGAAGCCAACGTCGGTATCAGAACCGATGCCGGTGACAGGGGAAGCCGACGTCGGTGGCAGAACCGATGTCGGTGACTGTGTTTTCCAGAGAACCAAAAGGTTCTTGGAAAAACAAAGAAGAAAGCGTCCTCACACACTCAAACAAATAGATGAGAAGAGGAAAACAGAGAGAGACAAACAAGCCTAAGCGATAAATCCTAGAAATTAATCTTAGAAATCATGGCTTATGCCTTAGATGAATGTTTGGGGAGATTGGCTGAAAAATGGGTCCTAGAAGAAGGCAGTCTAAAGGTGGTTTTAGGTGTTGTTTTAGGTGCTCAAAGATATGTGTTAGGGTCTGGTACGTGGCCTGGTGCTAAGGAGCAAGCTCCCCTCACTTCACGATTCCAGTGGTTAGTTGGTCTCGCTTAGCCAAGATATACCTCGCCTAGAGTTTAGACTCCGCCAGAGAACGGAGTGGGCTTCCCCCTTGGTGATGAAATCCAAGTGGGGTCATCGAGACGGGTAAGGTATCTGCTGGGTGATGAAATCCCAGTCGGGCCTTGTCTCAGGTAAGTTTTATGTGTGTTTTAGTGCATGTGATTAGGTAGTGTAACATCAAGTGTCTACGGTTTATTCAATATGCGCCTAAGTTACTAGATGTGGACTAATGCAAGCACAAGCAGAAATGAAAGCGCAATACGTTTTAAGCCCAAGTCGAAATGTGATATTGTTATGAAGACAAGATGGAGAAAGGGTTGAGAGTATGATATTTAGACTAGTCTAGAATGCAAGGAAGAAAGGTTCGTTTTAGTCCTGCTTATAGTGACATTTGGAATAGAAGAAAGAGACAAGAAGAAAGGAGCCTAAATGCACCTAAATGAATGAAAAAGGAAAAGGAACCCAGGAGGAACCTAGGGTCCCACCGGGCGTGCCAGAGATGTTTCTACCTCAAATTTGCTTTTCAGACTTAAGAAAAAGAAACTAAAAGAAAGTAATGGACAAGGCTTGGGAAGTACCTGGACTAAAGATTGCGCACCGTAAATCCAGACGCTTGTGGGCACTCCTCTTTGGCTGTGGAGGAATGACACCTGTAAGAAAAAAAGGAAACTTGGACAAGAAAAATGTTAGAAGGATAGGCAGTGGGTTGCCAAGCAAAGGCTTGTTTCCAGAAGTGTAAAAACTTCCTTAAGGGAGGTCAACCGGCTGTTTTGATAAGATAAGTGACTGATAAAAGATAGAATGCCAGAATACAGAAGTGACAAAAAGATTAGAAAGGAAAGAAGAAAACAAAATGATTACCTGAAAGAGCTGGGCTGAAGACAGTCGCTGAGGTCGAAAATGTCGCCGGCGTCGGTTATCTGATCTGCCGGCGTCGGCTATCCTGCCGACGTCGGTTGGGGAAGTGACCGGCGTCGGTCGGGGTTGTGGCCTGTAGTCGGGTCTGAGTTGCTTTCTGGACTGTGGACGGGTCTGAGACTGAACGGGGACAAGTTTGGATGGATTGGGGAGTGGGCTGGTTCGAGGTAGGTGCCTGATGCAAGGTCTTTTGGGTAGAGGGATGAGAAAGTTGTCTGTGATTGGAAAAAGAGAGGGACAGGGAAGAGGAGGATTCACAGAGGACAGGGCTTGAGAAGGCTTTGCAGCCTCTCAGGGGGGGGAGGACAGAGGGAGCAGAAGACAATAGAAGATAGATGATTAAAAACTAAAGAAATGAAATAAAAAACCAGACTAGCTTACCTTTAGCTTGCTGAATGAAGAGAGAAGAAGATGTTGCTGGAGCCACGGAAGAGTTGCTGCAAGGAGAAGATACTGATCCAGGGCCTTTTCACCTGTTGCTGCTATTGCACGAGGTCAAGACAGAGGAGAGATGAGAGCCAAAGCGTCAAGAGAATCTGCTTGTGAGCTCAAGAGTCCAGGGGGCTGCAACGGATGCAGGAAGGGATAATGAAGGCTGTCGACGCTGGCAGTTTCACCGATGTTGGCTGAAGGGTCACCGACGTTGGTGGTCGCAGGATGGGCACAGAGGCTAAAAATAGCCTCTGCCCATTCTTACATGCCGCCGAGCGAGGGGTCATGGGCAGAACGGTCACAAGGGTGCCAAAATGGACGAGGGGGGATATAATGGAGAGATTTGGTCTAATAAATGCTAGGGGGAAGGTGGAGGGATTCAAGGGAGGATCCAAGGTGGCAAGGGTAGGGTGGAAAGGGGGCCTTATTTAATTAAAAATAGATGTTTATTTCCAATTAATAAGACTTAGGTGGGTTAGGGACCAAGGAGGACTAGGAGGGAGAAAGGACCAAGGGGGAGAACCAAGGTGCAGACACGTTTGCGGTGTCTACACGCGCAATCACAACTTTTGCAGCGTTCACCCTCACTCCTCTTTTTCATCCACTCTTTGTCAAATCAGCACCCAATTCTAGGTTCCCTTCCCTCGACTCCTACTTTGAGGGGGAATACCTTATCCATAATTAGGGCAATCCACTTCCTATTTTTGTCTTACAGTTCATCAGAACAACCAACAAGATGAAATCGACCTTATCCCTCACCTGGGGCAATCACTCCTATTTTTGTCTTGCAGTTCATCCAAAATAACCAACAAGACAAAAAGGGGTAAATATAGACACTAAAATCATGTCGACTCCCCTGATCATCCCCTCTTTTATTCTCCTTCACCTATTTAACCCCTGTCGACCATTTTTCCCACTAGCCTTGACCCTGGCAGCTTGTCAAAATGAGCAAAAGACTAAAGTTAGTCTCTGCCCCCATTCTGCATCTGTCGACCACGGTCACCACCCGACTGACATCACTGATGTCAGTCACTTATCAGCCGATGTCAGTGGAGCTGTCGACATCAGTTCTCCTTAGCACTACATTTTTGATCCGAATGCAGGAACCATTATTCTGTTACTCGTTACCCATTCGGTTCCCAATCGGTTTCTCGATCAGTTATCGAACCATCTCTCACCTTCATCCATAACCTCTTCATTCAACCAACCAGTTCGTTATTCTTTCAGCAGAACTCTTGCAATCAATCAACTCTGGCATTTAACCAATCTGCATTTGCTCTCTCCAGCATAGGTATCCTACTTTGGTCATTTGGCATCACAGTGAAAATGTTAATCACGTCTCCAACTTCATCTTCAAGCGTATAACAGGTAAGTATCTTGCTCTGTGTTTTATTTTTCTTTGGTTATTGTTTTTATTTACTGCTATCATCCCAGACCTTCAGACTGTAACCCTGAGACTTGACTTCCTCCTTTATGCCTTTGTCCACTATCCCAGTCTGTAACTCTATTCAGACTTCCTGCACAAACCCCAAACAAAACAACAGACCTTCTGCAAACCCCCAGACCCTATCCAGACTAGACCAGACCCTGTCTCGACTCGACCAGACCCAACCAGACTCACCCAAACTCTGTCCAGAACTGTTGCCCCGACCGACGCCGGTCATTACCCCGACCGATGTCGACACCTTAACCGACGTCGGCACCTTCCCCTGATTGACACCGGCATAGAAACCGTCATCAGTGACTGTGCAGAATAGTTCACTGAATAATCAGGTACGCATTTGTGTTCATCTTTTTTATTTACTTTCATTCTGTCTTTTCATTATTTCCATTTCTGTCAAATATTCTATTTTAAATTAGTGGGTTGATATCCTTCTAGGAAGTCTTTTGTACTTCTGGGATCAGGCATTTGCTTGATAGCCCACTGTCTCTCTATCTAACATTTTTTTGTGTTTAGTCTATTTTTCTTTGCAGGTGTCATTCCTCCACAGCCAAAGAGGAGTACCTTCCAACGTCTGATTTCGGTGCACACAACTACAATCAGGTATCTTCTAGCCTTGACCATTTCTTCTAGTTTCTCATTTCTTCTTTGAATATAGAAATCAATTTGAATAGAAACAAAACCCTAGGGTGAGATGATACATTTACAAACTCTATATTTTCTTGTTATAAACAAACTATGTAAACAGAACATATAAAGAACCATGTGTTGAATATTTTAAGGGATTGGATTAAGTGTATATAAGTTTTTTTAAAGTTTAATATAGGTTATATAGGCATAAAATAGGCATTTATACATCTTAAAATCTATAAATATCTCTTTAAATCCATTTTGTGCCCTCTTAGGCCTATAAAAAGCACAAAAAACCCTAAACTAGGGTTAGAATACTAAAAGGTTTATAAAAAGAGTTATAACCATTTAATATAATGAAAATTTTTGGATTAATTTATTCTATCATTTAAAATAAGTTTTTTTGGTTTTTAGAGTGGCATGACCCCTATCCGTATGTCTATAGTTGACTATGTGTTAAGTAGACCTAGAGAGACATAATTAGGTCTACAAGAAGCCTAGAAAAGGTGTCAAAAATGATATTTATCGCCTAAAATTTTATGGAAAGGTAAAATAAAATAAATTGTGTTATAATATATACTATTTTTCTCAAGATTCAAGTACATATGATTGTATAATGTAGATTAGCCATACAAAGGGCTACAAGGAGAGTACAATAGTAAGTAGAGATGCTTGAAGGTTCTTGAGGTTACAAGAAGTAAAAGTTGTGTTGAATCTAATGAGTTAAGCTATATAAGATATTTTAATTATATATATTAATTATGAATCCCTATTCTAATATTTTAGTGAATTGGTATAGTGTAGGCTAGTGTAACAAAGAGATTGCATGAATAAGAATGAGGAGGTGAATATAAATTGAGTGATTGGGAAAGTCTAAGAAGTTTTAGGGATTATAAATAATGATGAAGATAACCAAAAAAATAAGTCAAAAAACCTTAATAAGAGTTTTGACAAATATAATAAATTTAAGGAGATTGAATGCAAATTTGTGAATGAAGGTAATAGAGTTTGAGGTTATAGGAAGAGTATGAGAATTATGCTCTGTATTAATTAACATAAAGAATAAGTATTGAAATAAATTTAATATATGTGTTTTATATTTTTCAAATAAGTTTTAAAATACAAGAGGGAAAGTTCCCATAGTGAAAATAAATATAAGGCTAAAATAATTTTTGGATAAGGGTTAAAATAAGTAAAATGGCATCAAAGAAAATAATCCATGTATGAAGGAAAGTGCAAGTATCTAACCAATTATATATGTAATCGGCGTCATGTACACATAAATTATAACATGGTATAAAGGAATGAATTATTGGAAATAAGAAGTGATAAATTTTGAATATAAATAGGAACCATATGTTTTAATATGACCATTTAAATCATTAATTATATACCCCTGTAACCTGAATCCTCATATGTAATAGGAAAAGATGTAACAATCTAACTTGTGGTGAAGATCTATGAATAACTTTTGATGATTTACAACATGAATACCTCTTTTTATATTAAAATTTATGATTAGGATAATATATGATACTATTTGAAACTAATTAATTATGCTCATGTGTGATGATATCATTCTCATTAATAGATGGATAAAATTATTCTGTAATATGCTCATGTGTACCTATATCATGCTCATAAATAGATGGAGAAATTGACTGTATAATATGCTCTTGAATATTTATATATAATATTTCATTACCATTTTTATAAATATATGTTGCTTCCAACTATTCTATAAGAGGATTAAATATCATTAGTTCCAAATTATATTCATATTGGATTCCTAAAATTTTGACCACTTGATTACTACGAGTATATTTGAGACAAATATGTAGGGTGGAAGGTATTGATATAATATTTTTCATATAAGGTAATCCTAATAACATATAAAACCCTTGTGCTTGGTATAAATAATAATGGAGTGGTCATTATGATAGGTCCCACTTGTAAAGGTAGTAACATATGCCTAATAGTATCATGTGTATGACCATAATATAATTTGACAACTCTATACATATCCTATAAATCTTGCTCTGTATAATAAATAGAGTAGAGGAATGTCATGGTTAACATATTATAACTTTATCCATTATATTTCATAATATTTTTTATAAATTACTTGTCAACATATGCTCACATAAAGAGTGCATATCTATCTAAATCATCATCAACAATTTCACTATAATCAAATAATGATCATAGGATGTGATGTTTGTTTAATTGTAACTACACTAATGATGTTATAAAATGGATGAACATATGTATAAGGATGGGGATGATCATTATATGAATAATTTAATTCATAATATTCCTTTTAATTTTTTAATTCATGATTTGGAAAATTATCTTTGTATATTTTGATCTTTGAATTGTCATTTACTTGTGGCTTAGCCTATTTAGTAGGTAATAAATTATCATTAAATTTTTAATCAATGAGGTCTTTAATCTTGTTATTGAGCTTTAAAAATATGTTTTCATATTTATAAATACATCTATGGTAGTTGAGAAATGCATTTCCATCATTTTTTTAGATTGTTATCTAGACATGTCCACTTCCATTGATGGATGAAGAGATATGAGATTAAATTCAATAGATTTTTCAATAATATATGAGGAGTGAAGGTAGCCTTGAGAATTACCTCATTGGTATAGATTTTAATTGAATATTTTGTGTTTGTTTTGAAATAACATTACCTATAACATTAGCTTCATTCTTGATTTCATTTGGTTTGCTCTTATAACTTTTGTTTTGAAACTTAACATTTAAAGTAGAAAGATAATTTTATGTATACTTGAGCTTGTTCAAAGTAAATAATTTGACATCACTCTTTGAATTCATGGCATAACCCATCAAAATATTTGAACTTATTAAATAAAATATACTCTTGAAGTGGGGATATAATTTTTTAGTGAAGATATCTTAGAGCTCATTATTATTAATTTCATTTGTTATTTTTGATAACATAGTATTGTATCTTAGAACATATTCATTGAATATTTCATTAGACCCTTATTTGATCTTTAAAATTTGAGAATATGATAGATTTTCACCAATGCTAATATAAAAATGTGTTAAAAATAGATTTTACAAATAAATCAAAGCCTTTATTGATTAAAGAGGAAGATCATAAAACCATCTAAGAGCATATTATTTAATATTTTTTGGAAATATATTTTTCAATGATTTATCATCATTTGTATAGTCTATACAAGTTGCATGGCATGTATACAAATGTTGTAATGTATAAAATTTTTGTAGAAGATCACCTTTGCCTTCATATAGAGGAAACTTAGGAGCCATAAAGTTAACTGGTAATGGATAATAAGAAATTTTGGGTGCCAAAGGGTTATGTAATAAGGCACGTGAGTCCATAAAAGAGATATTATGAGAAATAGTTTGTTTAATGTGAGTTAGCTTAGCTTTTAATGCAAGAAGTGTATGCTCAAGGGTAGTATTTGTAGAAATAATTGGAGGAGTATAAGTATTATGAGTATGCATAAGAATGGATACTTTTTGGAAACCAAATGTTGTTCCCAAACTAAGGTCTGATGCTATGAAGGTACCTAAGGGTGTATAAATAGGAAAGGAATTGTATGAACCTACATTTTCTCACTTCACTACCACCAATAATATTCCTATTAATCAACACTAATTTCACTAATCCCATTTATTTTAATTCATCTTGCTAATTAATCCCCCCATCCTAACCTTTTAACTAATATCCCCATTCAATTATCCTTCATTCACTAACATTATTTATCCCACTTCTTTCATTAATTCTTATAAATCTCCAATTATCCTAATCTAATCCTAGTTATCCATTATATAGTAATTTTAAATTCCCATAACCCCACCTACTATCCTACACCCTAAGCTTTCCTACACCCCTATGAATCTTAATCCCTATCTAACTCTAATCTAATCCTCTATTATCCCTAAGCTAATCAAGAATCCTCTAGAATTGAAGAAGATCCTCCAAGTCTCTAAACTATAGACTTATAAATAATTTTAAATTCTCTAAAATCTCCCTCCATTATCCTATAAAAATCCATGCTTGGGTAATGGCAAACCAACTAGAGTTAACATAACATCATCATGAAAATATAATCCTTAAAAAATCATTCTCATACCCAATCAATGTTAAATTATCCATTAAATCAAGCATCCAACATCCAAAATCATACCATTACATTGCCAAAAATCTGAGTCTACATGCAATCAATAATCCATTTGAACATACTAAAAGGAGATGAGATGAAGTAAGGAATATGGTAGGGTTCATATCATTTTGATTTATTTCATAAATATTTCCTAATAGGTAGTTTGTGTTTTGAGTTTGAATTATTTTGTTTAATTCGTAGTCTCCTTAAAATCCTACTACATTTTGGTGACCATGGTGGGATGGACCTATTCCAAATTTAACAATTTTGCTTGTTAGAAGCATTCTTGGTAGTTTTTAGGTCTGATTGGACAAGATAAGATTCATTTTTTTTCTAATTTTTAGAAAACTTACAAAAAATGTGTTATGTTTTAATGAACAATTATTTAATTATAAGGAGTTTCACAAAACACTTTCTAGATTAGGAGTGCATCACATTTAGCTTTCTAAAAGAGTTTATGATTTTTGAATTTGTTTAAAATTAAATAAGTTATGATGATTTTTATATCACTATTCTAAGTGTTTTCTTATCTTTTTATTTTTTGGTATGACAAACTATATAAATATTTTCTTGTTTGCATTTTTTTTTACATTTCTCTTTTTAGGATTTTGCATTTGTCAATATCAAGATAAAATAAATTAAAAACTACATGATAGACATATGTTGATTTGTCATTTGGATCTATGATAATATCAAACTACATCGATGGTTTTGGTCACTTGATATGGAGTTTGCTATTTTGTAGTTTGCATACCTTGTTTGTTTATTATTGACTAACCCAATTGTTTGAGTTATTTTAAGTGATATGGCTATAAATTCAAGTTACCTTTAGACAAAGAAACTCTTGTTAGAAGCCTCCTCTACTACTACATGCATAGCTATCACATAGCCATTGAAGTACCCTTATAAAAACTAAAACATGCACATAAAAGAATGTGGTGAAAGATTTTAACTAAAAATCATGGCATGATTAGTGACTGGAAAAGATGAGATACCATTCCATGTTGTTCATCACATTTTTGATACTTCTACAAGGTAATTTTTTAATTTCTTTTAAAATAGCTATATGTATATATGTTGACGTAGCTGGTATGAATAACGGGTAAAGAAAAATTAATTTACAACCTCTTGAATAAATTAATAAAAAAATAAAATTATATATATATATATATAGATTATAGTTTTAGTTAGAATTAAAAGGATTTTTTATTTTAATAATAATTTTTTCTATTAATTATAAATATGGTCTTGACTATATTTCATTAATTTAAGTAAACGGTGATGCAAAGCATCATTTTTAATTTATGGACAATTTTTTTATTTAGTGTGTCATCAAATGACATTAAGAGGTTATATTACTAGTTTTACATGATTATTTGAAATACTACCTTTTAGACTAGTCTTTTTATTGATGCTTAAAATCTGATGGTTTAAATCATATTAAATAAGATTTGTTGTCATTATCATGAAAAATCAAAAAAATAATTACATAGAAAGAGTGGAATTTTCAACATCTAGGCATTCACAGACAAAAAGAATTAAAATTATTCAGACTATTAAACCATTTTCCTTCAGGTTGCTTCATAGGCTCTATGGAGTGATTAGTGAAAGGTCAAAATTGATCAAACTACTAACCACCAATTTTGAAGGTCTCATCACTTCCAAGGTAAAATCATTAAAACTACTAATCATTATCTTGTAGGATGCCTCTTTTGCCAATTAAACTACTAATTCTTGACTTGTAATTTGCCTCTTTTTGAGTGCCAAGATTAAACTACTAACTAGTGGGCTTGTAGGTCATCAATCAAAGAATCCATTAGGAACTTTAAATATCAATTATCTCTTTGTCTTATTCTTTGTATATAATTATTTTCATGTGTCTGTGTGTGTGTTAAATTGTAAATAATCATTGTATCATGCCCATCACACATAGGTAATTAAATCAATTAATTAATTGTATCATGTTTTGCTTGTTTGTTAGCCCCCCCCACTAGGATAACACATGACATGAAATTGATCCCAATGCATGAGCATAGTATATAGGGGTTAGTGTCATGGATTTTATCACCGTGCACTAACCTAGCTCCATGTTTTAGTAGATTATAAAAATTAGGGATAGTTATCATTAGGCCCAATGGTTGATCCTATATAGGTCATCCATGTGGGGGAAGAGTTAGCTCTCTAAACTAGGCATTAAAAAACACCCTATATAGACTTGAGCCCCATCTTACCTTCCTTTATATCATGGATTCCCCTAGATAACCCATTTAGCCTAACATCAGAGCCTTCAGTTGTAATAAGTGTACCAATGCAAGAGTCAATATAAGATCCAAAGTATCCATCATGTGTGAGCATGGTTGAGAGGGTTTATTAGATTTTGTAATGTGTCACTAGCCTATAATATCACCTATGAAGCCATTGGATGGTGTGGGAATTAGGTTACACACCCATCAATTTACTAATCATAGGTTGTGGCTTACTTGCTTGGGTGTGTGTTATTCTAAACCTATACTATTTCTGAGCTAAGTCAGCCTTCACCTATCCATACCTATCTATTAATTTTACATAAACCTTATATATTCTATCCTCATGATTCTACCATCTTACACATACCTATCCCATCACCCTTTTGTATATATCCTAGTCATCATCCTTGCCATCCTATCATTGTACATATTATCTTTATCCTACCTTATCTCCCATATTATCTCCATCTCATCATTCACCACTAATCATTAACCTTATTCCCATCACCCACATCTTGTCTTATATATCTTTGTCATCTTATATCCTTATCCCATCCCTCATCTAGCCTATTTTCCCTCCTAGCATACATCATTACTATAATATCTTTGTATATTCTTAACACTATCCCCCATCACCATCTTAACTCCATCACTTCTTAATCTAACCATATCCATCAACTCATCACTCACATATCCTAATCACCATCTTGTACCTATTATCTATATCTCATCCACCATATCATCTTTATTACATCCTTATCTACCCATATCCATCTATCATTAGTCATCACTCTTCATCTTAATCATCATATTGTATATCCCAAATCCATCCCCTTGTATATTATTTATTATCTCATACATCCATCTTGTCTTTATCCTATCCTAATATAAGTCATATCCCCTCATCATTGATAACATTTCCATCACACACATATTATCTTATACATCCTACATCTTATCATCCCCTCATACATATTTTATCTTATACAAACTTTTATATACTATCTTCCATCACCACCTTGTCATAATCATCTCTTAATATAGTTATACCCATCTATCCTTAGTCATACCCTTATCACCTACATACCCCAATCACATCTTACATCCTTACCCAAGTCCACATTATCAACTACTTGCCTTCACATCGTCACCTCATCCCCTCCTAGTCCAACCACATCCCCCTATCATTTGTCATCAAAACCCATCACTCATATATTCTAACCACATCTAGTCCTCCACACCTTGTCCTAGGCCTAATTTGTACATCCTTGTCTTTTGTATCCTTTCATCTTGTGCATCCTCATCATCATCCCATTTTATATTTTTTCCCTTTATACATCTTTTTACACATCCTATACTATCTTGACTTCATCCCATCCTAGTCATATCCCATCACATATCGTAATCATAGCTTGTATTGTCTTTTGTATCATAATCACTTGTTTTGACATTGTATTCATCAGCTATCTAGTTCAATCAATCCTATCTTGTCCTAGTTAGATTATTAAACTCATATTTGGGTCTACACCATCCACCTTTTATTATCCCTTTATCATCATCACTTATATATATATATATATATATATATATATATATATGTCCTTATCTCATTATCCCATTACCTTCATCACATCATCCTATCCCATCCCATATTAAACACATTGGTCTAAGGTTTTGAGCTAATACCATCATCCACATCATCCTATCATCCTAATCCACTTGGTCAAATCTCATATCATAATCAATAGCTTGTTAGCATCTTGTCACCTTGTTAGTCTCAATCTAGTAAACCCATCAATCTCATCATCTCTAGTATAATCATCTTGCCTTATTTATAACTAACACCTATAATATTCATCCTCTTACTAGTTTTTGAATTTAGGTACCCATTAAAATCCCTCAATCCTTTTGATAAGTTGATGACTAGACATTGATGATGGTTTTTTCATACCTATTACACTATCTATCTAAAATTTGATCATAATCTTTAAACCATTAGTTTATTTCATCCTCATCATCACCCATAATACTAGTTCAGTCCTTTAGTCTTAATTTGATCAAAAAATCTTTTTATCATCATCCATCTTTCCCCATGTATTTGGACCCAATTTTGGTAGACCAATACATCCTAAACAACAAAGATGAATTACTTTTGTAGGAACTAGAGTTAGGTGCTCACCTCCCTTCTGATCTTGATCCCATTCACCCCAAACAAACATCTTGCATCCTTCCTCATACACAACCCCCTAGTCCATCAAAATCCATCCTATCCTTCCTTGATGTAGTCACCCTAATCAATCAATACATCATAGAGAATAAAGATGAATTCCTTTTGTGGCTATGGAATATGGGTGCTCAGCTTCCCAATTATTTTGACACCATAAGCCTAAAGTTACCTTCCAAACTAGTCCACCATCAACCCTTATCCCATTCCCTTCCATCATCCATTACCCCTATTCAAAACCCTTATCCCCAATTTGTACCTATCCATAATCAAACCCTCCATCCAATAATCATCATCCATCACTTTTATCACCCATCACCATGCAATTGGACCCTGATCTCATAGACTAATACATAGCTACCAACTAGGATGAGATCCTCTTCTAGTTCATTATGATGGGTGTACCACTTCACAAAGGTGTTGATCCCCTTCAAATTATTTCACCTCCATCACAAACCCCTTCATGTAAGTCTCCTTCTAATCCCCCATTTAATATTCATAGAAAATGGAATCCAATCTTAGCCACCCATCCATCTACCTATCCCCATCAAACACCATCTAATCTAAAGTCCAATGCTTCCACATCAAAGTCATAAAGCAAAGTAGGTCCTTATACTCCCCTTCTTATATCCTTAGAATCCTTTTTCTAATAAATTTTCACCACTAACTAACATGATGGTCTATCCACCCATATGACATCTTGATCTCACCAAGACTAAGCTCTCTTAGTATAAAGCAAACCAATATTAAAGTTGGGGGCATTCCATTAAATAATTTAAAAAAATTGAGACTATGTCCAAGACCTCATCAATAGTGGTGACATAGTAATCAAGGATGAATCATATGAATTTAAATCCCTGGGTGAATAAGAAGAGGAATGCAAATATTCCATTCCCTATCATGATCAAACCCTTTTCCTTATAATTTAAGGTCAAGACATCCTATCCATCCTCCATGATCTCCCCATCTCTAACCAACCATCCATTCAAAATAAGTCTACTCCCCATAAAACTAGTCCTTCTATATCCCATAATCCCTTTCATGTACCTATCTTTTCTTCATCCATTATTCATCCATAATATCCTTTTCACCCATCACATCAAATAACCCCATTAAGAGGACAATTGTAGACAAATAATCCTTTACTAGTAGTATCGCATCATGTACATCAAAATCATCATTAGAGTCAAAACAAGTCTTATCTACCTTAAGATCATGTGTAACACTAGTATATGAATTAGATTTTTCATCAAAAACATCATCCTTAGTTAATATTTTATCAAATGATGATAATTCTTGCTATTTTGAAGGTCCCAATCAGGATGATGAAGTCCTAACTAAATTTTTGAATGTTTATCTATTAAATATTTCTAGAGTGGATTTGATCCTACCTTGGATATGTGTCTTAATGATCCTTTTGATATTCTTGAGGACATGTTATTTGATGTTAAGGCTATGGATCCTAGTGAAATTTATGAGGACTATGTTTCCCATTATCCCTTTACTCCATCACACAACAATAATCATCCACCTCACCTCCATAATCTCCATATCATACTACATGAAGAGAATAAATAAGAACATGCATCGTTAGATTCCCCTTTGCATGAAATATCATGTGTTATAAATGCAAAAGTAAAAGACCATATTCCAAAAGTCATAAATCATAATCAAATCATATTTGATCCCATAACTCAAAATCAATAAAAATAAAATCATTAGCCTAATAAAAATGTGTCTTTTCCTAGTGAAGCCCAAAATCTAGCACTAGGGGCATATCAAAGTCAAAATAATTATCTATCAAGTCAAAAACCAATCTCCTTTAGTGAAGACCAAAATCAAGCACTAAGGGGAAATCAAAGTCAAATCTAATCAATAGGTCAAAATAAAGTCAAAAATAATAATCATAAGGCTAACCATTCTCTTAATGCTTGGGTCCAAGAATTAATAAATCAAAAGGTCTTGGATCCCTTACTCTCATAACACCAATTTAAAGAATCCCCTCAACCATATCCAATGGTGTATGCAACTATTAAACCCCATTTTCACTCCCCATCCCATCATATCACTCATAATCACATCCCTCCTTTCCATCCTATATCCCACTTTCAAAATGATGATAGCCTTCCCTCCATACCATATCTCAAATCCCTAGGAAATATTATCCCTCCTAGGGGTTATGAAGACACTTGGTTAAATCAACTAGAGGATGTTAAATCAAGAGTCAATAAAGGTCACCATCACATGGTCCTATCATCACCTTTATCTAGAATAGGTGTCGACTAATGTCTCCATCGAGCATCAATATCATACATCTCACCCATTACCAATAAATCAAGATTACATCCACAAGTTAAAAATCATTTTAAAAAAATCATTCATATAATGTTGAAAAATAATATTTTGGCACCTTGGGTAAGTACCATGATGAAAATTTTTTTTTGACATCATGGTATAATAAATAATTTATCTATATTATTCCTCAATACTTGGGGTCAAATCTATCCATTTCATATCCTCATCCATCCTTCCCACTTATCACATCCCTTGACCATCTTGTCTATATCCCTCAACCCATCATCCACCATCATATCATGCATCCTATCTCTTCTTTCTTCCTATCTTGACCTTTATAAGGAAGCTGAAGATGTCTTGATAACTATCCCAAAATCCTCTTAGCATATCCTCCAATGGACAGTTAGGAAAATAACCATTTGGTTCCTTCATGATGTGGTAATTGGTTATCCCTAGTTCATTCATCCTTAGTACCCATCATTATCATCTTTTGTCATCCCATCCATCATCCCTCCATCCTTCTCTTAGCTGATAGGCTTGGTATTCTCTTTTCTATTGACCCCATTTTTATAGTGTATATATATCCCAATAATCCCTAAAAATTGAAATTTTTAAAAAACCCTAAAAATCATAAAACTTGAAAAATCTAAAAATAGTTCATTGTGTCTTATCCTATGCCTAATCCCCTAGTTGCAACCATATCCATGTTATGTGTCTTTTCTTATCACCCATCTTTGGATATAATTTCTAGTGTTGGAACCAAATCAAAGTGGTCATCCATCTCTTCATCATCCTTAGCCTAGGCATTATTGGCACACATTACTTTTTCAAAGATTTTAATCTAGCACCCATCACTTCCTATCAAGTCCTTTTCATATCTGGAACCCATCCAATTACCCTTTTCCAGTATGGAAGGTAGTTGATCCCATCAATATCCTCATCATTTCCCCATCATGTATAATACCCATCCAATCTCTTTTGCTAGCATGAAAGGTATTTTATCACATCATCATCATATCCTAGTCTCCTTGCTAGATTTGATCCTTATAGGGCCTTGTCTATTGGTAATATTTGGTCATCACTTATCTAATTACCATCCTTGGCCACTTTTTGATCCAATTTCAAGACTAAATCATTATTCAAAGACCTTATCCCAACCTCCATCCTTTTACCCTCAAATAGGGGTAATATCTTAGCTTAATCTTAATCATGATCACCCTATACAAATACAAGTCCATCCTAAGTCCACAATCACATAATGATCATCCAACCCATCACCTAATAAATCATCCTATCATTAAGCAAGACATTATGACACTACATGTAGATACTTATGTGTGTGTTACTTGTTTGTTCTATTTGTATTATTTGCATTTCATGTATATATCTTATTTATCTCATGTTTGTCTATCTATTTTTATCTATTTGGAAATGAAAAAGGATGCTATGAGGTCACTAAAAGTGCCCTCAAGGATGCAGAGTTCACTACATGCCCATGCACTTTGACATCATTTCCTCTTGGTTGTATCTATATCATGGGGCATCCTACCAGGTGCCATATCATTTGGATTACTTACAATATGATGAAATTTATGATGGT
Source organism: Torreya grandis (assembly GCA_037957365.1). Classification (NCBI taxonomy): domain Eukaryota; kingdom Viridiplantae; phylum Streptophyta; class Pinopsida; order Cupressales; family Taxaceae; genus Torreya; species Torreya grandis. Next base: position 35,284 of record JARHVA010002180.1, on the reverse strand, counting down.
AGGATTATCTACACTTTCATCACTCATCTAATCATCTAGTCATCCTTATCCCTATCACTAATCTAATCCTCTTGACCCATTTAAGTAACATATAATCTTATAATCCTCTATTCATCATCTAAGTCACATATTTTAATCACTAACATCATCCTCTATTCATCATCATCATCATCATCCCCTAATTAGAAATACATCAAATTGAGGTATTTTTAGACTATGTAGGTAACATTTGGCCACTTTTTAGTGCCCAAGGATAGATCAAACACTATCTCCTCTCTCTCCCTTGCATGTGTCTTTTATAGGGGCATCATCTCTACTGATTGGTCACATGATCATATATATTCTTCTCTCTTATCCTCTTATCATATTGATCAACTTTAGCTTTGAGCTACACCCATCATTAATCTTATTAATTCATCATCTTATCTTGGCTTATCACTCTCCCTTACATACATCCTTTCTTAGGATACATATAAAAATTATAGCCTTTTAATCTTATCACTATCATGTTATGGTTAATTCCCCCTTAGGATGTGTTAACAACCATGAAACCCATCATATTTACTCCCTGAGCATGTATCTTTACTAAGGGCATCATCAATTTATAGCTCACTATCCAAGTTGATCATCTTCATCATCCTCTATCCCACATCTAGCATCCCATCCCCTCATCTATCAATCATATCCCACCCCTCATTTCTTATTTTGAGTGGCCATACATCTCATTCTTCCCTGCATGTCCCTTGAAGGGGAATCATATCCACTAACATCATTCACTAACATTCATCTATGAAATTTTTTTAATTTGAAAGACCATTACTCCTTCCACTTCTCTCCACTCACAATGCCCTTTCAAAGAGGGGATAAATGTATACACCTAATTTTACTCTCCTCATTACCATCAATAATATTCCTATTAATCAACACTAATTTCACTAATCCAATTTATTTTAATTCATCTTGCTAATTAACCCCCCCTCATCCTAACCATTTATCTAATATCCCCCTTCAATTATCCATCATTTACTAACCTTATTTATCCCACTTCTTTCATTAATTCTTCTAATCTCCCATTATCCTAATCTAATCCTAGTTATCCATTATATGGGAATTTTGAATTCCCATAACCCCACCTACCCACCTACTATCCTACACCCTAGCCTTTCTTACACCCCTATGAATCCTAATCCTTATCTAACTCCCACATAATCCTCCATTATCCCTAAGATAATCAATAAGCATCTATAATTGAAGAAGCTCCTCCAAGTATCTATAAGTCTCTAAACTAGAGACTTTTAAATAATTTTAAATTCTCTAAAATCTCCCTCCATTACCATATAAAAAACCATGCTTGGGTAATTACAAACCAACTAGAGTTCCCATAACATCATCATGCCATTGTAATCTTTCAAAAATAATTATCATACCCAATCCATGTCAAATTATCCATTGATCAAGCATCCAACATCCAACAATCATGCCATAACATTGTCAAAAATATGAGTCTACATGCAATCAATAATCCATTTGAATATCCTAGAAGGAGGTGAGATGAAGAAAGGAATTTGGTAAGGTTCATATCATTATGATTTATTCCATCAATCTTTTCTAATAGGTAGTTTGTGTTTTGAGTTTGAATTAGTTTATTTAATTCATAGTGTGCTCAAAATCCTACTACAAGAAGTAGTAGTATAAGTGACAATATTCAAAGAGCCACATTGGAAACCTTTATTTTGTTAATATATATTAACATTTAGAAGTGAATCAATATTTTATATATATTTAGGAAGAAATTCCATAAATTTTTATTCATCAAATTGATCAGATTATTATTGAGCCTTGGGTTTTGAAATAAGAGCCATAATACATCCTTCAAGAGGGTGTGAAGTAAGCAACGATGTTTGAATTTTAAATTTTGATATAATTTATAACACATGGTTATTCTTGTTTCCAAGTCATTTTAGATTTGAAAAATGATATTGGCAAAGAAAAATGGCATGATGTAGTAGTAAAACCATGTGAAATAGGTATGTCATGAGATTGGGCCTTGTTTAATGTAGTTTATTTATTAATTTGGCATTGAATCCATGTAAAAAAACATAATTAAGAGCATAGAAAAAAGTAAGAAAAGATGTAATAAATAATTTCATAATGTTATGAAACATATGAAGGAAACATTCACTCATTGATCCCATTATGAATACAATACAATACAAAAATAAGGTATAAAGGATGATCTAGGCAAGTGTGTCAATGATTGTGTAGGATATCAAATATAATTTCTCACTCATTCCTTAGAGTCAACCCAATGTTTTAGAGAACTAAATATAAAGTAAAAACCATTCATACACCCAAATAATCCCATTTTTTAAAGTATGGTGAGAGTAATTTCTATGGGTGATACACTCCTCTCAAGTGCACCATAAATCAAATGGCTAAAAAAGACTTTATATGGTATAAAAAGGTAACATAGGAGTTTTTGATATAATGTGAGGTATGTGGAAACTAAAATCCATGTTTAGTATTGTAAAATTGCTGAGTATTGGGTTAGAACCCTTCACATGATCACCATGTAGCTCATAATGACAATTACTAAGTAGTTTTATAACTATCACAACATAGTTATAAAAATAAGAAAGAAGAAAATAAAAATAAAGCAAAAATAAAATCATTTTTTTGTGTGTAAATAATCATTATTTTTTTATTTTTATGAAATAAAACATTTAGCCAAAATTGTAGACCACATAAAAATTAATCAAACAATAAAAATATTCTAAATAAAATATTCTTTCACTAGAATGTTTAATTTATTTTTAAAATGATCGAATAAATAGATCTATACTATTAAAACAAAAATTGTAATATCCCCAACTAATAAGGACTATAGAAATACAAAATCTCTAATACCACTGTAATATCCCCAACTAATAGGGACTATAGAAATACAAAATCTCTGATACCACTGTAATATCCCCAACCAATAGGGAATATAGAAAGACAAAATCTCTAAACAAAGATACGATTTTGCAGAATAAATTCAATTAAATAGATAGATAGTAGTATAATCTATCAAATACTTAATTAGTGCTCTTATTATTCTTCAAAATGATTACAATATTGAATCTCTGGCATGCATATAAAGTAATACAAATTTCAACTCAAAACTTGGTCTTTTGCAAATCTGGACATAAACCCTGAATCTATGCAACTCTCGAGTTGTTGTGTGAACAACACAGTCACCAACGTCAGTTATTCTGCCATCATCAGTTGATATTCTACCAACGTCAGTCTCTGTAGGTCAGCTACTCTACCGATGTTAGTCTACAATCAACCGATGTCAGTCACTGGGCTGCCAATGTCAGTTCTTGTGTCCCGTATGGTGCTATCCAGCCTGTGGTAGAACTGTACAGAATTGCACAAATCAGTATAGATTCCATACAGACAAGATAATATGTGGTGGCCTATATTCTAGATACCTGATCTGAAGATCTCTATCTGTATACTTTATTGAATCAAAACCTAATGAAATAAATACATGAAATACCTGTGATAACTTCTATGTGAAGTTATCTCCCAACCTTGTAAACCTCTATGATAACTTTTGTATGAAGCTATCTCTCAAATTGGCAATAAATTAGTTGATATCTCACAGCCTCTAAATCACACACACTAAAGAGTGGACATTCTCCAATGCAAATGGAATCCTGGAACCCTTGGCTCAGTCTTCACAGAAGAATTCTTAGCAACAATCAATATCAATAATCCATGAATAACTCTCCCTCCTATGAGAAACCCTTATACCCTCAAAAATATGTGCTTGCCCTAATTAGGGTTTCTTAATAAAAAAATTAGGCCAAATAATTAATATTTGATTAAATCAATCAAATATTAATATCTCCCTCAATACATATCAGATCCTCGAACTGACTAAAGATGGTGAATCAGGGAGTGATTCTGCACATGACCATACTAAAACAAGGGTGCTCTACTGCATGTCAAAAGTCCCTAAATAATAGGAGCTCAAGGAAAACATGTCCGAAAGAGCTCGAATGAAAGCCAACTATAGGAATTCTACTAATCAAAGCCAAGCCAAGCTCCATCAAGACCCTCTATCCATCATCTCAGCCTACGAGGCTTCCATGATAGGCTAATCATCAAGTCTAAAGATGTCAACTGGAAAGGGGACATGACAATCTGCCCCTCCTAAAATTACTTATCCCTAAGAAATCTCGAAACAACAAACCAATCAATCCACCTAGATCCCATATGTAGTTATGATCTGCACTAATGTTAATCAATGTAAGCTCCTGCAATATCCTCTAAAATATAACCAAGAGGAACCCATAATCAAACTGGAAAATACTACTCAACCAAACTCTAAAAGCACAACTGCCATAGTCAAGAACACATGAGAAACAAACTCTCAAAGTATCATAACCCAAGTAGAATGGACAACTCAAATTGCCAATTCCATCTACAAAAGATGGTGCCAATCCATCCCATAATTGATCCCTCTATAAAGGTGGCATGACCAACTATACCACACTATCATCGCTGTGAGAAGAATCAATCTGGAAACTCAACTCCACTAGTATGCCAAGCTCATCAGGACCAGGTACTCCCAAATCCTGAACATGTGTGTCATCTCCAACATGTTCCTTAGCAACCACTGTAGGAACGTACTCACCACCAACCATCTCAATATACAAATGGACTAGGTCTGGTGCTGGTGAAGACCATAAATGCTCCAACTCTGCAATCACCTCAGCTAAATGAAACTGTGACTCCTCAAAAGCCAACTACATACTCTCAAGAATATCAGAAGTCACCTTGAGCTACTAAATAATCTCAATCACCTTATCTTCCTTAACCAATAATGCATCATACACTGTGCTACCCCACTCCATAAGATAATCTCTGTCAGCTACCAATTGCATATAATCTTGTCTCAAAATCTGAATAGCCTCCCATAAAGAGTGGATCTCTATCAAGGATAAATAACTGCCTCCCTACTCAATTATAGTAGGAGAACCCCATCTATAAACTACTAAAAATTGACGAGCAACATCAAAATTCTCAAGAGCGGTAGTGATATCTCTCTCACCTACTCTCAACTTGCTGGTCACATGGTGGCACTAGCTAGATTGTCCCCTACAATCCTCCTCTGATGCATGGTCCAAAAGAGTAGATTCAAAATCACTGATCTCTAATGTACTACCATCCATACTCTATGAATCAACTCCATAGCTCATATCAACATACAAAGTATCAAAAATTGTAGCATCACTATCCAACTCCTCGATACCAAAAGAAATTGCCGAGGAAACTAAGTCCTCAAAACTGTCCACTGTATCCTCTGGGTGTCATCTACAATAATCAGATCTTGGGACTCTTCTAAAATCTTTGTCATATTTGAGAGATCATCAACACTCAGTGTACTAACATCTGAGTACACCTCTACACTTTGAGTGAAAGCATCAGACTCATCCTCATCTAACTCTGAAGAAGCTACTGCCAAAACTATCTCATCATCACCATCTCCTATCTCATAAGAATCATGGGACATGTTGTTGTCTTGTCTAACTGATCTATAGTGCTCTCTCCTCATCTTAACAAAGTGATCAAAAGACATCCTATCTCAAACCTTAGGTGATAATAACTCCCACTCCTCATTCGCTGCCATATACAGTGTAGATTTGTCTTTGAATGTAGGGTCTGAAAGAAATTCATTCATCCTCTTCAAACTTTGTTTCAGCTTCTCCATATCCTTGTCCCACTATTTTTGAGTATTGGAAGTACCCATGATTTACTAGTCAGTTCAATGTCAAAACTACCTAAACTACCCAATAGGATGGTAGAAATTTGGCTCTGATTTGCCCAACAGGATGGCAGGAATTTGGCTCTGATCTACCCAAACTACCCAATAGGATGGCAGGAATTTGACTCTAATACCACTATAATATCCCCAACTAATAGGAACTATAGAAATAAAAAATCTATGATACCACTTTAATATCCCCAACTAATAGGGACTATAGAAATACAAAAGCTCTGATACCACTGTAATATCCCCAACCAATAGGGAATATAGAAAGACAAAAGCTCTAAACAAAGATACGATTTTGCAGAATAAATTCAATTAAATAGATAAACAGTAGTATAATCTATCAATTGGCTAATCAGTGCTCTTATTATTCTTCAGAATGATTACAATATTGAATCTCTGGCATGCATATAAAGTAATACAAATTTTGACTCAAAACTTGTTCTTTTGCAAATCTGGACATAAACCCTAAATCTGTGTGGCTCTTGGGTTGCTGTGTCAACAACACAGTCACTGACGTCGGTTATTCTACCATTGTCTATCAATATTCTACCGAGGTCAGTCTTTATAGGTTGGCTACTCTACCGACATTGGTTTGCAGTTGATTGATGTGAATCACTGGGCTACCGATGTCAGTTCCTGTGTCCCCTGTAGCGCTGTCTGGCCTATGGTAGAACTATACAAAATTGCACAGATCAGTACAGATTCCATACAGACAAGATAATATGTGGCGGCTTGTATTCTGGATACCTGATCTGAAGATCTCTATCTATATAATTTATTGAATCAAAACCTAATGAAATAAATACATGAAATACCTGTGATAACTTTTGTGTGAAGTTATCTCCCAACCCTATAAACCTCTATGATAACTTCTATATGAAGCTATCTCTCAAATCAGTAATAAATTAGCTGATATCTCACAGCCTCTAAATCACACACACTGAAGAGTGGATGTTATCCAATGCAAATGGAATCCTGGAACCCTTGGCTCAGTCTTCATAGAAGAATTCTTAGCAACAATCAATATCAATAATCCATGAATAACTCTCCCTCCTATGAGAAACCCTTATACCCTCAAAAAGATGTGCTTTCCCTAATTAGGGTTTCTTAAATTAGAATTAGGGTTTTTTAATTAAAAAAATAGGCCAAATAATTAATATTTGATTAAATCAATCAAATATTAATATCTCCCTCAATACATATCGGATCCTCGAACCAACTGAAGCTGGTGAATCAGGGAGTGATTCTGCACATGACCATACTAAAACAAAGGTGCTCTACTGCATGTTAGAAGTCCCTAAATAATAGGAGCTTAGGGAAAACATGTCTAAAAGAGCCCGAATGAAAGCCAACTATAGGAATTCTACTAATCAAAGCCAAGCCAAACTCCATCAAGACCCTCTATCCATCCTCTCAGCCTACGAGGGTCACATGATAGGCTAATCATCAAGTCTAAAGATGTCAACTAAAAAGGGGACATGACAATCCACCCCTCCTAAAATTGCTTATCCCCAAGCAATCTCGGAACAACAAACCAATCAATCCACTTGGATCCCATATGTAGTTATGATCTACACTGCTATTAATCAATGTAAGCTCCTGCAATATCCTCTAAAATATAACCAAGAGGAACCCATAATAAAACTAGAAAATACTACTCAACCAAACTCTAAAAGCACAACTACCATAGGCAAGAACACATGAGAAACAAACTCTCAAAGTATCATAACCCAAGTAGAATGGACAACTCAAACTGCCAATTCCATCTACAAAAGATGGTGTCAATCCATCCCATAACTGATCCCTCTGTAAAGGTGGCACGACCAACTGTACCACACTATCATCAGTGTGAGAAGAATCAATCTAGAAACTCAAATCCACTGGTATGCCAAACTCATCAGGACCAGGTACTTCCAAATATTGAACATGTGTGTCAGCTCCAACAACATGTTCCTCAGCAACCACTGCAGGAATGTACTCACCACCAACCATCTCAATATACAAATGGACTAGGTCTGGCACTGGTGAAGACCGCAAATGCTCTAACTCTGCAGTCACCTCAGCCAAATGAAACTGTGACTCCTTAAAAGCCAACTGTGTACTCTCAAGAATCTTAGAAGTCACCTTGAGCTGTTGAATAAGCTCACTCACCTTATCTTCCTTAACCAATAATGCATCATACGTTGTGCTGCCCCACTCCATAAGATAATCTTTGTTGGCTACCAACTACATATAATCCTATCTCAAAATTTGAATAGCCTCCCATAAAGAGTGGATCTCTGTCAAGGACAAATAACTACCTCCCTGCTCAATGATAGTAGGAGAACCCCATCCATAAATTTCTAACAACTGATGAGTAGCATCAAAATTCTCAAGAGCGGTAGTGATATCTCTCTCGCCTACTCTCAACTGGCTGGTCACATGGTGGCACTGGCTAGATTGTCCCCTACAATCCTCCTTTGATGCATGGTCTAAAAGAGTAGATTCAAAATCACTGATCTCTGGCATACTACCATCCATACTCTATGAATCAAATCCATAGCTCATATCAACATACAGAGTGTCAACAACTGTAGCATCACTGTCCAACTCCTCAATACCAAAAGAAACTACCAAGGAAACTAAGTCCTCAAAACTATCCACTGTATCCTCCTGGGTGTCATCTACAATAATCAGATCTTGGGACTCTTCTACAATCTCTGTCATATCTGAGAGATCATCAACACTTAGTGTACTAACATCTGAGTACACCTCTACACTCTAAGTGCAAGCATCAGACTCATCCTCATCTAACTCTGAAGAAGCTGCTACTAAAAATATCTCATCATCACCATCTCTTATCTCATAAGAATCATGGGACATGTTGTTGTCCTATCTAAATGATCTGTAGTGATCTCTCCTCAGCTTAACAAAGCAATCAAAAGACATCCTCTCTCGAACCTCAGGTGATAATAACTCCCACTCCTCATTTGCTGCCATATACTGTGTAGATTTGTCTTCAAATGTAGGGTCTGAAAGAAATTCATTCATCCTCTTCAAACTTTGTTTCAGCTTCTCCATATCCTTGTCCCACTATTTCTGAGTACTAGAAGTACCCATGATTTACTAGCCAGTTCAATTTCCAAACTACCTAAACTACCCAATAGGATGACAGAAATTTGGCTCTGATTTGCCCAACAAGATGGCAGGAATTTGGCTCTGATCTACCCAAACTACCCAACAGGATGGTAGGAATTTGGCTCTGATACCACTGTAATATCCCCAAATAATAGGGACTATAGAAATACAAAAGCTCTGATACCACTGTAATATCCCCAACTAATAGGGACTATAGAAATACAAAAGCTTTGATACCATTGTAATATCCCCAACCAATAGGGAATATAGAAAGACAAAAGCTCTGAACAAAGATACAATTTTGTAGAATAAATTCAATTAAATAGATAGATATTAGTATAATCTATCAACTGGGTAATTAGTTCTCTTATTATTCTTCATAATGATTACAATATTGAATCTCTGGCATGCATATAAAGTAATACAAATTTTGACTCAAAACTTGGTCTTTTGCAAATCTAGACATAAACCCTAAATCTGTGTGGCTCTCGAGTTGTTGTGTCAACAACACAGTCACTGACGTCAGTTATTCTGCCATCATCAGTTGATATTCTACCGACGTCAGTCTGTGTAGGTCAGCTACTCTATCGATGTCAGTCTGTAGTCGGCTGATGTCGATCACTGGGCTACCGATGTCAGTTCCTGTGTCCCCTACGGCACTATCCAGCCTGTGGTAGAACTGTATAGAATTGCATGGATTGGTACGAATTCTGTACCAATAAGATAATATGCAGTGGCTTGTATTCTGCATACCTGATTTGAAGATCTCTATTTGTATAATTTATTGAATCAAAACCTAATGAAATAAATACATGAAATACCTGTGATAACTTCTGTGTGAATTTATCTCCCAACCCTGTAAACCTCTGTGATAACTTCTGTATGAAGCTATCTCTCAAATTGGCAATAAATCAGCTAATATCTCATAGCCTCTAAATTGCACACACTAAAGAGTGGATGTTCTCCAATGCAAATGGAATCTTGGAACCCTTGGCTCAGTCTTCACAGAAAAATTCTTAGCAACAATCAATATCAATAATCCATGAATAACTCTCCCTCCTATGAGAAACCCTTATACCCTCAAAAAGATGTGCTTGCCCTAATTAGGGTTTTTTAAATTAGAATTAGGGTTTCTTAATAAAAAAATAGGCCAAATAATTAATATTTGATTAAATCAATCAAATATTAATATCTCCCTCAATACATATCAGATCCTTGAACCAACTAAAGCTGGTGAATCAGGGAGTGATTCTGCACATGACCATACTAAAACAAGGGTGTTTCACTGCTTGTCAAAAGTCCCTAAATAATAGGAGCTCAGGGAAAACATGTTCAAAAGATCCCAAATGAAAGCCAACTATAGGAATTCTGCTAATTGAGCCAAGCCAAGCTCCATCAAGACCCTCTATCCATCCTCTCAGCCTACGAGGGTCGCATGATAGGCTAATCATCAAGTCTGAAGATGTCAACTGAAAAGGGGACATGACAAAAATAAAATGAATATATAGATCTGAGTGAAAAATATAGAATCTTTATAATTGAAAGTGAGATAAACATAGTAAATTGACATAAGATATACAAACATAACTTCAATTTTATTTATTACTAACTATGATTAGAAACTACATAAAATACCTATGAATTGTATTGCACCCAAAAGAAAGAATTAAAACTATGTTGGGACTATTATCAACAAAATTTTCACCCTAAGGAGGGATAATACAACCTCCTTAAATTTGGAATAAAATTGAAACACCTTATATGTTGTGGGTGATAATTCTTAGAGGTAAGTCTCTAGATTCAAGGGATAGGTCTCTTTGCACAACACCTACAACTAACCACTAACCTACTTGATTTGAAGGGAAAGGGATAGAAGGATATTAAACACTAATATAACAAAGGTGATGAACCAAGATTAATTCCAAAATCCTACTTAAACCTGCACTATGAAAGATAATTTGTAAAACTAATCTCAAAACCCAAGGTTTCTCTTAACAGAAGTGTTTCAACATAAAGGTAGAACACAATGTATTTTTCAAGGTAGATGAATAGTAGGTCTTATCATAGACACTAGTATTATTATTCACACTTAAAACACACAAAATAACCATTTGCACATCATGATACCCATTATAAGGTAGATTACTCACATAAAGCATGAAAGAGTGAGATGAACACAATGAGAGATAATATCACTTGCCATTCAACCATAAACTACTTGACATACTCATGTAATAATTTGATAGAATAAAAACAAATTGAAATATTTATTCCAAAGGAAAAAAAAATATTAAAATTAGCAGGGTTTCTCCATACCAAAATGTGGATGTCTCAAAATGCCAAAAAAGAAAGCTTATATAGAGAAATGAGGAAAATAGAGAGGGGAGTAGAGGAGGAGATTTCCAAGTATATAGCATGAGTTAAAAAAATAAATTATTTATATAATATTCCAAATATAATTACAAATACATATGTCTCTCCTTTGAATATCATATATCATCCAAGTGGCATAGGAATTAGACTATTTGCTTGACACCTTGGTCATCTTCTTCAAAACTACCCCTTTTTACATATGAGAAGTGACAAATGGGTCACAATCATCAAATCACCATGAATACATTTATTAATTCTCATTTTATTCCTTTAATACATTTATAAACTCACCCAATCTAAAATTTTAGTGCCAATCATCATCCATATGCTTAGGTGTCTAGAAACCCCTTCATCTACCACACCTAGCCTTGTCCAAATGACTCAAAAATTGAATTCAAATTCATAAAAGAACTATATATTCATGAAAGGAATTAAAATAACTTATCAAACTATAATAAATCCGTTTGGTTTCATGTAAAAAATCTTAAGACTCAATTTTGCTCTTCAAGCTCTCATAAGGCCTTTTTTCCTTGTAGCCCTAAAATCATGTAAATCTCCTTGTGTATGATAGTGAATAGATTATCATAGGAAAATAAATATATATTTGAGGACCCAATATGTATTTACATCTCCATGCCATTTTTTAGGTCCTAAGAGTGAGTGGAAGTATTTTTTTCTTGATGTTCTCTTCTCCGAATTAGGCCTCAATTAGGCCTCCTTGCTTAAAAGACTGATTTTCTACTCCAACTATATATTTCACCTATGAAACAAAAAAAAAAGTGTGTAATTAAATTTCCCCATACTATCACCAACCTTAAATCCAAATTTTAGTTCTTGATACCTTGTGGAAGTGTGAGAACCATGAAATGGTCTCAAAACCTAGTCTCTTTTTAAGCCTTTTTAAGACTGCCCTAAAAACTAGATTTGTTTGGACACTTTCAGGATTGGATGTATGTTTTTTTATGATTTTACAAGTATGATAGATATTATAACACCCTTAAATTAGTTTTAAAGTGTTTCATTTCTCAAGACCCTATAAAACACATTAAAAAAACTTGAAAAATAGGGTATTAAATGCAGTTCATATAGTTGGTACAAACAAAGTACATGGTAAGAATATAATTGGATTATAAAATATTTTTTTGGTGGTTGTATTATAAAAAAACTAATTTTATGCACTTTTAAGATCAATCTTACACATCAAGTCCATACTATGGTTTTAGGAGGGTTTAAACTATTTTTGGTTCTTAACAATTATTCATAAACCCTAGGCTATTAATCCCTAAATCAATGCCATGATTTTCAATTTCATTAGTCCCCTCAAATTTCCCTAAGAGAATAGGATAAAATTCATCCTTTAATTACATATATAATTGAAATAATTTGGTATTCAAGTTTGTGCATTGCCATTAGAGAGTAGTTGACAGTCTTAGGCATTGTTCATGAAGGGGATGGAACCAATCCAATAACCAATACCACAATATTTAAGTGTGGAAACATATTTATACCCCATGAAATAAATTATGTCTCATGCACAATATCAATATAATTACAAGTGAGACAAGTTCTAGTTTTAAATGTAATCATTCACCTACTGAAGCTCAAGGAGGTTCGATAGGCTTAAGTACCACTTTTCTTACCTTCCCCTACTATGGATGATCTTGGAGGGTCTATAATATATTAATTAAATTACAAAAGTACTTAGAATTATAATTTTCCCCCAAAAATACACTCTTTTCCTAACTATACTTATAGGTCTACCTGTGTAGTGTTCTTGGTTTTAGGCCCTATAAGCCTAAATAGATATTATCTACATTATCATTCTATTATTTAATTTTAATGTCTTAAGTAAATAAAATTATCATAAGAGGAAACTTTTTATATGAATTAATTTCGGTTGAATTATTTTTTCCTTAAAAACAAACAAACATCCTTTATGACTAGGCAGACATGCCTATAGGTTACTTAGTTGAGTGTACAGTGGTCAAGTGAGTCCTTTCAGTCATCTTATTATATGATATCCTTTTGAGTTATTTGACATCATATTGTTTCCTTACTTGGTCATGATCTCACCCAAACTCCCCTTTCACTGACTGTAGGTGGCATTCTCTTCTCAAGCTTTTAAAATAACCTTTCTTGCTTAGAAAACCTATATATTCTCATTTAAGTGTCTAAATGCATTTTGTGTTTTAGGACTCCAATTTAAAATAATTGAAAATTTAAATGTATATTTTATATTATTGAGAGTTTATAATCTTCTCATGTTGACCAAAACCCTTCACTTTCACAAACACACACCTGTTCATTGTACCTTTTCAAAGTGTGGTTGTAGGTGATCTTTGGAAAAGAGTTTAAAAATGAAATTTGGAAACCTATCTTCTAAACTATATCATGTCACATTTAAAGTAGTAAAACTTCATGGGAGGTTATATCTCACTATCCTACAAAGACCATTGGCCTTTTAATATCACCAAGAAACTTTTGCCTTCTTATCTTCATATGTAGACCTGTGCATGAACATTAAGGTTGTAGACTTAGTTAACTCAACTCTCTTTCTAATTTTAAATGGTTATGTGCCTTAATTTTTATATTTACTATCTTTTTATCATATAAATTCATATTTATAACCAATTCTTCTTGGCATGAACAAATGCCTTTTGTCTAAAAAGAGGACCTACAAGTCTATAACCTGTAGGTCTCTTTTCTTTCTTGTATAAAATGTTGAGTATTTTTATACCTTGAGATTGTATCAAATACTATAAATATTAATTAAATTTTCCTCAATAGTCTATGGACCTCTTAACTAAAAATTATAATACCCTCAACTTGTCTATTTATATGTACAACCTGTGCTTATGCAATTAATTTAAAAGCAAGGCTTATCCATAGAAATTGGAGTCTATACACTCATTCATACTTATTGATGATATAATGGGATTTTTAAATGTGAAATTAGAGTTTATGAGATTTATACACATCTCTCCTTTGGTAAAGAATCTTCAACATGAACCTAGACTCATGAATATTCACATATAGGTATGTAGACCTATGGGTGAAATGAGCTTATCTAAGCCTTTGTTGGAGAGTGAAACGAGTACTATATTCATTAACTTGAGATTATAACATGTTTATTAGTGATATATCATTCATATAATTATTTCCTCATTTCCACTTGGGCCAAACTTGAAAATTAGACCTGTATAAGACTATTTATAAACTATAACATGCTTCCAAGAAATATACAAATAACTACTTACCAAGAAGAGGTAACATCAACCATGGAAGAATGAGTGGTTTTCATGAATAATGAATCATTTTTAACTTTATGAGAGTGAAAAAAATTTCAAACCAACCCAAAAAACCTGCACTAGGATGAATGAAGCTCTATACACTTGAGAAACTTTTCCTCTTGTTGAAGACACCTCATAAAGTTGAGTTTATTAATGAAAAAAACATTAAAAGGAGTCATATTATATATAAACACATCTCACACAATCCATTCTCCTCCATCAAATTCTATAGTGAGTAAATAAGATCAAATCTAGACTTTGCTTGAATGAATAAGACATATTGACCTCATGTCACTCTTAATGATTGTTCATAAAGGATATGAGATGAATATGCCAAATAATGCCACAAAGTGGAATATTACTTAGACACCTTACATTTACCAAAAAAATTTCCTCCAAATTTATCTTCTTTAGCCATACCATGCATTTGAATTTGTTGTTTCTAAGCTTGTGAAGGCAATGATGGAAGAGAGAGAGAAATTCATATACATATATGAGACTTGAAACTTGATCCCAAGATTAAATATGACTTTTTTGATATGAAGAGACTCTCTAAAACTATTTTCACCTTCAAGTATATCTTTCAAGGCCATATAAGTGCTTGCAAAGGACTATTTTCCTCAATTTTTTTAGGCTCTAACCATTCTATGACCATTATATTAAATTAGGTATTATATGACACTTCTTGAATTGCTTTTACTGGAGAGTGGTATTTAAAATTCATCAAATTTGGCAAATAAAGGTGACTAAAATACTTTAGAACATATAACAACATGGTAAGAGGTTAATAAATGATAATATGAATTTCAAGAATTAAATATAACTTCATTTAATGACTCAATTCCATGTCAAGACCTTAACCACACTTGAAAACACCACTACTCATAAATGAACCTCATTACTATACAAGTACATATGGGACCAAACCTTAAACAAAGTTAGTCAAAGACCAATATGACCATATATAAGACCATTTAAGACCATAAAAAGATCATAAAAACACCATATACAATCTTTAGTAACTCGATGAGAAGTTTAAACCTATAGGGGTTGACCATTTTGACTTGGGAGTCAAAATTGTTCAACACATTGGTGATTATCAAGGGTAGCAAGCATGCAAATGTTGACATATCAATGGCCTTATCCTCCCATTAGTAAATGGAGTCACTCTTATGCTACAATATAAAAATAACATTCTTCTACAAGACTTAAAACTCACACCAAAGTACATAAAAAGAAGCAAACACAATATGCCAAAGGCATTTAGGGAAAACCACTCAACAAAAGACTTAGTCAAAACAACACACCTAACTTATTATGTAAAAGACCTAAAACATGTTTGAAGTGGTTAAACAACTCTTATTGATTCAACCAGGATTAATTTTTTTTAATAAAATAATAGTTTCTCCATGAGAATATCTTCTTATTTGGTAGGAAAAAATGTGTCTTCTTGTTTACTATCATGCTTTAGTACACTTGCAACATCATCATCATCATTCATATGCATAAAATAATTACCCTATGTATATTGTTGAAAGGCATCATTATAACTTATCTCAGGTAACTTACCACTTTCTTTATGAATGATATATGTTCCCATAATTATCTATTCAATGATTTTGTATGGATAAAAACCATAATTATCAGCTCCCTACTCATCAAGATAAAGGTCATCTATGCCATCAAGAGGTCTCAAAGATTATTGGTCATTAAGATAGTCTCCCTCCTCATTTATAGTGAAGTTCATGTTTTGTGTGTTAGGTACATATGAATCCACATGAAATTTATTAAAAGGTTTATACTTGATAGAGACCTTAACACCATACCTAGTTATAAATGCCACATAAGACCAATCTAAATTCAAGTAGCCCCCAATCTTATTAGTAAATTCCATTGACAAGAAAAGGGAAAAAGGAGGTGGTACAACCACAACCACAACATATTAAGAGATGGATAATGTATGACAATAATGGAGAGTGAGTTTCAAACTCTTGATGATGCTAACTATCTTGGCAATTTATTTGTCTATCTATAACACCCCTTGTAGTGTGACTCATACTTCAAATTCAAATTGTCAACTACTTGTTTGGACATAAATGATTTTCTTGATCCAATATCAATCAATCAGTTATGGACTAATGTGTTTTCAATGATGATAGAGAGGTAAAATGGAGAATTTTTATCTCTTATTTTAGTTTTTATTGGATGCCCATCTTTAGTCTTCAATTCATTTGTCAAAATTTCCCCTCTTTCACTATGCTACCTAGGTGATGCATTAAGCTTGGAGAGCTCATTTTGGAGTAGGTCTCTTTATCCAGGAATGGAAACTATATCCTAAATTGTAATGCTTACATAGAACTTACTCATTTTCTCAATAATGCTCATAGAAGAGATTCCAATTTTTTCATGTCTTTTAGGAGCTATAACACTACCACTACCTTGTGTCACTTTATTCATAGGAGGAGACATAGAAAGGGGTTTTAACATTCTAGAATTTATGATTTAATTGATCCATAGGGACTATATTTGTCACACCTTCTCCTTGAGGTTCTTGAGGGTTCATGATTATGCCATAACTTATCCCTTGTTCCTCTTCAACCTCTCTCTTATTTGACCTTGTGTTTGCAGCTATAGGATTTGATCTTATGTCCAAGTTATCTAAGTAGTTGATTTCACATGAGTCTTCTTGATAGTAGTTCATCAAGGTAAAATTTGATTGAGAATCCCCTCCATTTTTATCTCCTCCACTAGGCATATCTTATTAAGTCATGGTAGGTATTATTCCCCATTATTCCACATAAGCTTGATTGAATTCTTAATTTGTATAAGTGGAAGATTCATGAGGATATTCCCATGAAATCAACTCTTCATTATCTTGTATAAGATTATTTTGGATAGGTATAAGTGATTTTTATATAGAAAGAATATTCTAGTTTTGACCATTTCATTACTTAACATGAGTTATCTAGCTTTACCCTTGGTAATAGCATTGAAAAGGTTGTATAAGAACTATTTTCACTTGTATTTTCACCCTTTAATGAGATTACAAGGCTCTCCTCATCCAAGTACCACAATGGAATCACTTGATGTACCACTTGAATGAAGTGAATCTCTAGATAGGGATAGCTCCCTTGATGTAACACATGACTACAACTACTAATAATTCTTGGGGGTGGAAATGGATAAAGATAATTGAAATAAAACATAAATTATGGAGGTGATACACCAAATCAGTTTGATGACTTCCAATCAATTTCATTACACACTCGAGACCAAGACACCAACTAAAACATACACTTTCCTAAATATATGTCTTATTGCATCAATATTACATTATGGGGTCATAGATGATATGAAAGTCTAGGAGGACTATACAAAAGGTATTTAATGACTCTAATGAAAATACTACTCACTTAAACCATGAACATCTCTTGGAACACTTCACATGCCCTACAAGATGAGGCTATAAATAGGTGAAGGAATGAAGCAAAATACTAAGGAATCCATAATTTTCACTAATAAAATTCAAAATTCAAGTAGAGAAAACTATGAAAAGTCATGATATAGGTAAAAAATAATCATTTTATTGATCAAAATGTGTAAACTTGAGTAGGGATTCACCATACTTAGGTGGAGCATCCTATACAATGACAAAATGGACAACTCTTATAGAGTTTGAGAGAAAGAGAAAGAGAAAGAGAGAATTCCAAAGGTCACTAGGACACTTATTAAGCCAAAAAATTTAGTTATTCATGCATGGAAATATGATAAAGGTCAAAATATTCAAGGTTAGGAGAAACAAGTATCAATCTAAGTCATAAAAGTTAGGTAAAATGGAACAAAACTCCTCCTTTTACACAAAAAAATTTACCTCATGATTTTAGTTGTGTGAGTGAATTTTAAATGATATAGGTTAGGTATAATGATTAAAATTGAAATATATGCTCTCATAAATTCCTTTCCATTCATTATTTGCATGCTTTGTCTTCTAGAATCACCTGGTATAGAGTTATCATCATCAATTATCTTGAAAACTACCCCACCCTGCACACTTGTCTTCAAAATTGGCATAAATTTTAAATTAAAATAAATGGGAGGAAGTGTATGAAAATTTTAAATACCCTCCATGTCCTTATAATCATTAGGGGCATCTTTAAATTACGTTCACTTGAAGTTTTCAAACTTCTCCCTAGCTTGCTTAATGGGCCAGTTTTGACTGGCTGAGAGTAAGGACCTATTTTGGAAACTTATAGGTTTCTTAATGAAATTAAATTAATATTTGGAGTTATATTAAGTTCAAATATTCCACACAAACATTTTTTCATCTCCTAATTCATCTTGTAGCCTGCACAACACATAAAAGAGTGAGAAAAAGCCTATTTTTTCCCCTATCCATACAATTTGGTATATAAAGATAGCATGGAAATGATCTTGGGTGAGTTTTATTAAACTTCCAATAGTTTTCATAATCAAAATATTCCCTTATATTATATTTATACTTCAATTTCTCAAGACAAGTCCTGGTTGAGGGTTTAATAGGGTTTTAGGCCCATTTTTAGTCTTAATGATTGTTCATAAAGTTAGGATGTACAAATTGAGAAAAATTTATACAAATATGGCATATAAGACCCAATTTAACATCCCCTAACTCATTTTTCTCCCATTAAAGGTCTCATGAAAGGTGTGATCACTTGAAGTTACCCATTTGAGTTTGTTTCCCTTGTTTACATAGGTCTAGGTAGGTTTTGGACCAAAATGGTTTCTCATTGACTTCATTTGCACTATAAGATTTGTAAAAAATATATATTTTTCCTATTTATAATTTAAAAATCATGGTAAATCTTGTCTCAATCTAGAACTAAGAGTGAGCCTCCATTTGGACACTAGGCTTATCTTGGCAAGTAGACCTGACTGTAACATTTCATGTTATAGGATTTTATATTTGTTTTATTTAATTTAAATGGATTTAAAACTTCCTATTTTACCTCAAAAACATTCCAAAACAAGTTTTATATCATACCTTATGCCATAAGTGTGAAATGCCTTTCACTTGGAAACTAGGCTTCACTATGTCTAGTCTTCTTGATTGTAATTTTAGGTGGTTTGGGCCACCTTTTTTATTCCTTCCATAAATTTAAGGTTATAAATGATTATTTATATGTTTTTTAATTTTAAAAAAACTTATTCCAAGGCCAAAAAAATCTTTATTTCACCCCTTTTACATAATCTCTCCAAACTGCCTATGTTGTGATCAAAGAGAGTACCCCTATTCTGAGATAGAATATTTACCCTATTTATTTGAGAAAAAAGAGTATTTTAGGTGTTTATTCAAGTGATAATGACTATACATACCAAAATTTATCCATTTTTTTAGTGCTTTGTCCCCTCAAATCATCAAATTCCAAGATTGATTACCTAATAGGCATAATGTGTAGGGTTATCATTGGAGTAGTATGTGCTTGATGAGGGTTATAGAATTATATATCTTATGAAATATGGGAATTTAATTATTTCACCATATAAAAAATTTCATAATTACAATTCATAAATTCATCCTTTTACCTTTCCCTCATACTTTGCATAGCTGAGATTGAGCACACTTGTCATGACAATGACTATCTTAAGGACCCCTATTTGTTATAATTGTATAAATATAGGTATTTGAAAGGTGTTTTATGGTAGAATTAAAATATATTATTTATGTTTCTTTTCTCATTCTCCCATTTTTATTACCTATTCACCTCATCTTATGCACTGTTGGCCTTAAAAGTATGCACTTTTGTTCATTATCTGCCTGTACTAGGATATTTTACCTATAGGCCTATTATAGGTGGTTATACCTCCTACTAGGATTTTAAATGATGTTAAAATACTATAAATTATGTTTTATGATCATATTATAAATTTTTGGACTGTAAACCAGCTTTAAGAACCTTAGAACACCATTTGAAAACAAAAGCCAAGTCATTGCCCTGACTGAGACATTTTCCACTTAATACCCTTCCTATGAATGTCTTTGGATGTTTGGCATTGAATTTAGGTATGAGAAAAAGTATAAAAAAATTTAATTCCCATAATTAGGTTTTATACTTGCTTGTATCTACTTGTTTCAAATCCCTACCTGGGTGGCTAAGTCCTTATTTGATTGTGCCTCCTGCTTTGATTATATACAAATACTTAAGACCTTATGTAGGCCTTGTTTTCCTTTTGTAAAATCTTCATGACACAATTATTATGATAATTGAGGTAATAATATACTATTATACCAAATTTGAGATTTTTTTATATACTAATTCACCCCCTTATCTCCAAAACTTGGGTTATACCTATCATAGACTGAGATTCCTTGATTAC
This sequence comes from Torreya grandis, assembly GCA_037957365.1. Lineage (NCBI taxonomy): Eukaryota > Viridiplantae > Streptophyta > Pinopsida > Cupressales > Taxaceae > Torreya > Torreya grandis. The sequence continues at coordinate 14,323 of JARHVA010002180.1, read as the reverse complement.
CCCTACTATAGATGGCTATTCTCACTTAAAACTTGTTAATCAAGGTTTTGGTCACCTTGTAATTTTATTTATTAGTTTTTAAATCATTCACTTAGCTAAATTTGATAACTTAATATTTAAATCCACTTTAGATGGTGAGATAGACTGACCCTTAGTTGTAGATGGCCATCTCCCAGGTCATGGTACAGACTGCTAGGTGCATTTAGAGCCTCAAATAACACATATCAACTTTATTGATGATTTTTTATTCCTTAATATTAACTTTAACTTGATTAAATATCTCAATCATGAAGATAGTATTTATTTTCAAACCTAGTTGACAAAATTCAAATCACCCTTTCAAACCTATGGACAATATTGAAAGAAATCAATGAATTTCTAGGCAATTTTGAGGCCCTAAATGATTAATTTATATCACTCCTTTTGACTCCATTTTTTTAAAAGTATTTTATATAATATGGGAAAAAATATTTACCAAGTTATTTGTGCTAAATCCTTTGAGATATATATTTCAAGGGTCCTACAACAACCCCTAGGATCTCTATTTTCACTTGTTGGGGCAGATAGTCCGAAACATAATCAACTATGTTTTGAGAGTGACCTTCAAATTCTTAGTAATCCAACCCTATAGAAAAGTTTTTAAAGATCCTTTACTCATATTATGATTTAAAAATAGATCCACTAACATGTTTCACACTTGAAATGACTATTTAATTCTCTACTAGACTACCTATAGGTGACCATTCCTTGTATGCAATTAGAAATTAGAACTTGGGAACTTGTGTGTGTATGGGATGTTTTCATGAAGAATACTAATATCTTGACTGGTTATTAAAAAATATTCTATCACTACCACAAGTTTTAACAAGTTATAAAACCTATCTTTCAATATTGAACCTATTTCAAGCACCCAATTGATTAGTATGACAGTCATATGGCAGACTAGTTGTCTGGTATGATATGTGATGGCAAAACATGGAGATTATTTGGGTAATAAGATTAAAATGTGAGAATAACCATTATTAAATTTAAATACATGTAAATAATACTAAAAAAACCACCTGGAATTGCTAACAAAACACAAAACTTCTTGAAAATGGTCAAAACTACCCACAATGCAAAATAGTATATCTTCCTCAAAATTGAGTTGGTTATCTCATCAAAACCACTTTAAACATGAAATAAAAGTGTGTGATTCATTATAATATGAATCCAAAAATCTTTTTAAACAATATAAATAACTGATTTGTATGGACTTATCCAGAATGAAAGAAAACATGAAAGGTGTATGGATGAGCAGGCAATTTTGCACAATCCACTTTGAATGGATGGTTCATGAAGCACAGTTAACCAATATTAAAAATTAATATATGTATTTTAATTTATTTGAGTTTATATTATTCCCCTAGGATAATTTTTCTTGAAACCCTTTATGTTAGTGGTACTAAGCAAAAACTTGCGAGTGACTTCACTATGCCAAAAAGGAAAAGAAAGATGATTAGTTTTGGATTCAAATTTGAATTTAAAAATTTTAAAAAAAATTAAATGATCTTTAATAATATTTATATATTTTCCATTTCCTCCTCACATGTGGCATGCTTCCTAAAGATCCATACATGTGCCATTTTCTTCCTCTTCTTTAGGAAAATTGACTTTCTTCTAATTGAACCTACAAATTCCAATATTGTTAGTTAATTATTACTTATAATGACACATGGGATCATACATCATGTTTTTAAACTTGAATTTTTCCCAAGAAACCTATATAAAACATTAAATACAGCATTTAGATGTTTGAAATGACCCCAAATGACATAATAAACTAATGAAATGAGTGACCAAGGTTAATATATCATTGAGAGGAATTAAATGACATATAAAAAAACCTTATTTCAATATATTATACCCCCTTATATTCCTAAAAATGATTTTTTTAACTAGGTGTGCCCTATTTTGACCTAAAAATCAAAATTTGTCAACAAATTGGTGACTCATAGGGGTAATATGTCTGCTATACTAACTAAACCAGTAGCGTTATTAGTCCATTAGGATTATGAGTCAGCTAAGTACTGAAACAAATAATATAATTCGACCAAGACCAAGATAACTAGTGACTACCTCAACCACATAAAAGAAAAGGACACACACAATAAAGAAAACAAACATGCAAAAGGCACACATGTGCTCAAGGCACTTAGGAGAAACAAAAGACAACTAATATGTACAAATAACCATATACATACCTCCCCCTAGATCAAAATGGAAGATTTAGATTCATCTTACTTCATATCATGAAGGATTGGATGAGTCAAGAATCCTTTTGTCTCTTGGCATTGCTTCCTCCATGCCTCTCACAAAGTCTACCAACCTGATTGGCATGATGCTCATTAACAACCAAGAAAATACAAACCATGTGACCAAGAAAATGAACTCTTATTATACATGATCACTTTTTTCATGTTTATACCTATTCAATTTCTCATGATCAACTTCAATCCTCTTTAGAGGCATGATTTCAAAAGGATTGATTTCATGTTCCTTAGAAGCTTTAGGCCAATATGATCTTTCTTCATCCTTCAAGAGATGATGAGTTCCTTATAGAGAGTGATATCCCCTCTTGATGACTTAAAATATATCATTTTAAAATTTACAAGCCTCTTGAAATAATAAATTTGAAAGCTTGTTTCTCCTTTGCATACTTACTTGAGTCCCAATGTTACCTTCTCCATCTTTGATCAGCTCATGGTCTCCTTAGAGAGGAGTATAGCCTACTCCAATGACTTCAAAAAAGTCATCCAAAGACTGATTATGAAATTTTCCATGTTCATCTATGGTGTTTTTCAAAGTGAGTAAGGATTTAATGATCATTTCTCCTTCTTTGGAAAAAAGGAAACACCCTTCTTCAAAATCTTGTGAATTGTCCTTTTGTTTACCAAGGGGGGTACCTACGGTGATTTCCTCCTCATAAACACTCATGAGGTCTTATTTATCACCCATGAATTGAGAATATTCTTCTTCATTTTCCTCTCTCAAGATAGGCTCTTCAACACAAATAAATCATTCTTCATCAACCAAGCAAAAAGATTAAACAAAAGGACTTACCTTCTCCTCATCACGTAATACCTCTTGAGAGTTCTCAAGTTGTGTCTCAATTGGTACAATATGATTTTACTTAAATAAGAGATATATTCCCTTGTCAATTATCTGCTCCTTTTTTCCCACACCACAGGTCCATCAAGGTAAAGGTTAATGGGATGAGGACAAAAGGAACTAGTTGGTGAAGATGGCACATAGAACTCAAAATTAGATTGGGAATGGAATGTAAGGGGTTATTTTGAAAGCTCATGAGAAAGAGGAGGCAGACCTTGGGCAAAAATCACTTTATTATCTTCCTTCCACTTGAACAAAACTTCATTAACATCAAACTTATCTTGAGGATTATCTGGATGAAATGTATATGGGGTGTGTTTAGGCATAGGATCTTCTTTTGGGTCTAAACCTTCCATATCACCTTGACTAAGCAAATTCATCTTTGCCTCTAATTCCTAAATTTATTTATCTATATTCTCTTGGAAGAGTCTTTCTTGGATCTCATAGGAATAATAATGGAAATTGGTAGTACATTAGGGATGCCATGGAGTATAAGAAGCTTCATAAGGAAGGTTGGGAGGGACTTGAGAAGGACTAACTTCATTTTCCACTTCACACTCTTTGGTAATGCTCTTCTCTTCTTTCTTACCCCATGACTCTACTATTTCATTCCAAATCATGATCTTAGGATTCAAAATCTCTTCTTGAAGAAGGATAGGATATGTTTTTATAAGATCAAGATTCTTTTCAACTTCACATTATTTGATAAAACTTTTCTCCTCTTTCTTTCCCCATGACTCAACTACCTTACTCCAGCTCATGATGCTATAATTAGAGGTCTCCTTTTGGGATGGAGATGCAATGTGAGAGGTAAATTACGGTTTGTAATCCACTTTTTTTTCTACCAACATGGATTGTTTCATATATAAATTTACCAACTCAACCTACCTATAAATATTGGCTTCAAACACAAGGTTCTCTTCTCAACTCTCTCCTCCAAATGATTAAAAAAAAGGGTGACTTTTGTAGGATTGATTTTTATCATGAGTAGGGGTTATGTATGGATGATATGTAAATTTTATAAGTGGATAAATTTTTTTATAGTTTTGGTGAATTTTCCTTTCAATAACTTTTAACCTATCCTCTAAGGAAGAGACTAAACCACTCACATCAAGCATCTCACTTGTGATCCTTTGCCAATTATCTCTCTCAATAAGTGCCCACTATTTATTGACTAAATTTAATGAATTTATCACCTAATGGATGGAAATATTATGAATATTTTGACTAAATCCCTTTCTATTATCAATATGTAATGTATATCTTTCATACCCCAAAAGTGCTTGTTTGAAGGTGGAAATGGGTTGATTGGAGAAAGCATTAGGTTGACTAGGAGAGGTAAAACATTGAGAAGGCTGGTTATAATAATTATAAAAATCATGGTAGGGATGAAAATGGTAATATTAGGACTAACTAAGGTCATATGAATGTTGATAGAGATCATGGCGAGGTTGACCAAGGACTTGCTCATATTGGTATGGGATGGGCAAAGATGGATATATCTCACCAACTTGTAAAGGGAAAAATTCATAACCATAAGTAGCCATGAAACTTAATTTCAAGTAATAAAATATAGAAAAAAATTATTAAGGTTATTCAAAGGATCACTTGGGTTACTTAACTAGTTGATATGTCTTTGGAGTCACCATTGGTTCTTGGAAAGATGCCTCCAAAAGTTGATTATTGAGAGACAACACAAATAATATCCTAATTTATTAGAACAAGAGTCCCACTAAGTGTGACAAAAACAATTTTCACTTATATTTTCACCCTTTTAGTAGATTACAAGGCTCTCCTCATCCAAGTGGCATAATGAAATCACTTTTAGGCTTGTGGACAGCCTAAGGAATGAAGTAAATCTCTAGATAGGGCTAGCTCCCTTGATGTACCAATTGACTACAAACACTACTAACTTTTGGGGGTGTAAAGGGATAAATATAACTGAAATCAAACCTAAAATATGGATTTGATACATGATATCATTTTTATGACTTCCAATCAATTGCATTCCATACTTGAGACCAAGAAACCAACTAAAACATACACTTTCCCAAATCTATGTCTTCTTGCATCAATATTACATTGTGGGGTCATAGATGATATGCAAGGCTAGTAAGACTATAAAAAATGTCTTTACTAAATCTAATTAAAAGACTACTCACTTAAACCATGAACATCTCTTGGAACATTTCACATGCCCTATAAGAAGAGGCTATAAATAGGTAAAAGAATGAAGTAAAATACTAAGGAATTCATAGTCTTCACTAGGAAAATTCAACATTCAAGTAAATAAAATTATGAAAAGTCATGAAATAGGTAAAAAATTAGTTATTTTATTTATCAAAAGGTGTAAAATTGAGTAGGGGTTTGCCATAGTCAGGTGAAACATCCTCTACAATGCCAAAATGTCCAACTCTTATATAGTTTGAGATAGAGATAGAAAGAGAGAAGTCCAAAGGTCACTAGGAAAATTTTCAAGCCAATAATTTTAGTTATCCATGCATGGAAATAGGATATGGATTTAAACATTCAAGTTCAGGAGCAAAAAGTGTGAATCCAAGTCATCAAAGTTAGGCAAAATGGCACAAAACTCTTCCTTTTGCATAGGAAAAACTACCCTCATGATTGGAGATATTTTAGTGAATTTTAACTTATCTAGTTTAGGTATAATGATAAAAATAGAATGAGAGGATCTCATACATTCCTCTCCATGCATTGGTTGCATGCTTAGTCTTCTAGAATCACCTTGTAGAGAGCTATGATCATCTATTGTCTTGAAAACTACCCTTCTATACACCGTGCACACTTGGCATCACAATTGGAATTATTTTTACATAAAAATACATCGGAGGAAGTGTATGAAACTTTTCAAGACCCTCCATGGCCTTGGAATAATTATAGGCATCTTTAGAGGATGTTCACTTGAAGTTTTCAAACATCTCCCTAGCTTGCTTAATGGGCTTATTTTGACTGGCTAAAAGTAAGGACCTGGTTGGGAACTTATAGGTTTATTAATGAAATTAAATTAATATTTGGAGTTATCTTAACAATAAAAATTCCACCCAAACTTTTTTTCATCTCTTAATTCATCCTGTAACCTGTAAAACACACAAAATAGTGAGAAAAAGCCTATTTCTTCCCCTATCTATACAATTCCATACATTCATAACCATAAGTAGCCATGAAACTTAATTTAAAGTAATAAAATATAGAAAAAAATTATTAAATTTATTCAAAGGATCACTTGGGTTACTTAACTAACTGATATGTCTTTGGAGTCACCATTGATTCTTGGAAAGATGCCTCCAAAAGTTGATTATTGAGAGACAACACAAATAATATCCTAATTTATTAGAACAAGAGTCCCACTAAGTGTGACAAAAAAAATTGTCACTTATATTTTCACCCTTTTAGTAGATTAAAAGTCTCTCCTCATCCAAGTGGCATAATGAAATCACTTCTAGGCTTGTGGACAGCCTAAGGAATGAAGTAAATCTCTAGATAGGGCTAGCTCCCTTGATGTACCAATTGACTACAAACACTACTAAATTTTGGGGGTGTAAAGGGATAAAGATAACTGAAATCAAACCTAAAATATGGATTTGATACATGATATCAGTTTGATGATTTCCAATCAATTGCATTCCATACTTGAGACCAAGAAACCAACTAAAACATACACTTTCCCAAATCTATGTCTTCTTGCATCAATATTACATTGTGGGGTCATAGATGATATGCAAGGCTAGTAAGACTAGACAAAATGTATTTTATAAATCTAATGAAAAGACTACTCACTTAAACCATGAACATCTCTTGGAACATTTCACATGCCCTATAAGAAGAGGCTATAAATAGGTAAAAGAATGAAGTAAAATACTAAGGAATTCATAGTCTTCACTAGGAAAATTCAACATTCAAGTAGATAAAATTATGAAAATTCATGAAATAGGTAAACACTTAGTTATTTTATTTATCAAAATGTGTAAAATTGAGTAGGGGTTTGCCATAGTCAGGTGAAACATCCTATACAATGCCAAAATGTCCAACTCTTATATAGTTTGAGAGAAAGAGAAAGAGAGAAGTCCAAAGGTCACTAGGAAAATTTTGAAGCCAATAATTTCAGTTATCCATGCATGGAAATAGGATATGTGTTGAAAAATTCAAGTTCAGGAGCAAAAAGTGTCAATCCAAGTCATCAAAGTTAGGCAAAATGGCACAAAACTCTTCCTTTTGCATAGAAAAAACTACCCTCATGATTGGATATATTTTAGTGAATTTTAACTTATCTAGTTCAGGTATAATGATCAAAATAGAATGAGAGGATCTCATAAATTCCTCTCCATGCATTGGTTGCATGCTTAGTCTTCTAGAATCACCTGGTAGAGAGCTATGATCATCTATTGTCTTGAAAACTACCCTTCTATGCACCGTGCACACTTGGAATCAAAATTGGAATTATTTTTACATAAAAATACATGGGAGGAAGTGTATGAAACTTTTAAATACCCTCCATGGCCTTTGAATAATTATGGGCATCTTTAAAGGATGTTCACTTGAAGTTTTCAAACATCTCCCTAGCTTGCTTAATGGGCTTGTTTTGACTGGCTAAAAGTAAGGACCCAATTTGGGAACTTATAGGTTTATTAATGAAATTAAATTAATATTTTGAGTTATCTTAACTATAAATATTCCACCCAAACTTTTTTTCATCTCTTAATTCATCCTGTAACCTGTAAAACACACAAAATAGTGAGAAAACGCCTATTTCTTCCCCTATCTATACAATTCCATACATATATATTTAAGTTGAAGTATTTTGGGTGAGTCCTCTTCAACTTCAAATAGGTTTCCTTATAAAAATATGCCCTTATATTAGATTTATGACTCAATTTCTTAAGACTAGTCTTGGTTGAGGGTTTAGTAGGGTTTTAGGCCCATTTTTGGTCTTAACAATTGTTCCTAAAGTTGGGACATCAAAATTTATAAAATTTTCCAAAAATATGTACTATAATACCCCTGATAACATCCCATAACTCCTTTATCTCCCATGAAAAGCCTCATGAAAGGTGTGAGCACTTGAAGTTACCCATTCGAGTTTATTTCCCTTGTTTGCATAGGTCTAGGTAGGTTTTCCACCAAAATTGATTCTCCTTGAATTAATTTTAACTATAATAGTTGTAAGACCTATATATTTTTCCTATGGAAAATTTTTAAAAAATGGTAAATCTTGTCTCAAGCTATAATTGAGAGTGACCCTCCATTTGGACATTAGGCTTGTCTTAACAAGTAGGCCTGACTACAACATTTGATGTTCTAGGATTTTATATTAGTTTTATTGAATTTAAATTGATTTTAAACTTCCTATTTTACCTCACAAACATTTTAAAACAATTTTTAGAGCATGCCTTATGCCAAAAGTGTGAAAGACCTTTCACTGGGAAACTAAGCTTTACTATGTCTAGTCTTCTTGATTGTAATTTTAGCTGGTTTGGGCCACCTGTTTGATTCCTTACATCAATGGAAGGTTATCCATGATTATTTATGTGTGTTTTATATTTTTATACATTATTCCAAGGCCAAAATAATCTCTAGTTCACCCCTTTTACATAATCTTACCAAACTACCAGTGTTGTGTTCAAAGAGAGTACCCTTATTTTGAGATAGAACAAAGGGTATTTACCCTATTTATTTGATAAAAATGAGTATTTTAGGTATTTTTTAAAGTTATAATTAATATAAATACCAAAATTTATCCATTTTTTCAATTATTTGACTTGTCAAATCATCAAATTCCAAGATTGATTACCTAACAGGCAAAATGTGCAGGGTTGTCACTAGAGTAGTATGTGCTTGATAAGGGTTCTATCCTTATTTGTATTGTTACATGTGATAATTTACTTGTTTAACCATAATAAAACTATATAAATTATAATTTTTAACTTCATCCTTTTACCTTTTACTCATAATTTACATAGCTGAGACTGAACACACTTATCATGACTATGACTATCTTAAGGACCCTTACTTATTATACTTGTATAAATCTAGGTATTTTAAAGGTGTTTTAGGTTAGTTTTAAGAGATATTATTTATTTTTATTTTCTTATTCTCCCATTTTATTACCTATTCATCTCATCTTATGCACTATTAGCCTTAAAAGTATGCACTTTTGTTCACTGTTTGCCTGTACTAGGATACTCTACCTATAGGTCTATTGTAGGTGGTTTTGCCTCATAATAGAATTTTACATGAAGTTAAAATAATATAATTTAATTTTTATTATCATATGATAAATTTTTTGACTAGAAAGCACCTTTGAGAACCTTAGAACACCATTTGAAAATAGAAGCCAAGTCACTGTCTTGACTGAGACATTCTCCCCTTAATACCCTATATTTAAGTGTCTTTAGATGTTTGACATTGAATTTAGGTCTAAGAAAAAGTATACAAACTTTTTAATTCCCATATGGAGGCTTTATAATTTCTTTCATCTACTTGTTTCAAATCCCTACTTGGGTGGCTGAGTCTTTATTTGATTGTGCCTCCTGCTTTGACTGTATACAAAGCCCTAGGACCCTATGTAGGCCTTGTTTCCTTTTAGAAAAGCTTCATGACACAATTAACAGGCACATTGAAGTGATAATATAATATTTTATTGAATTTGAGTTTCTTTTATATACTAATGTACCCCTTTATCTAAAAAACTTTGGTTTTGTCTATCATAGACTGAGATTCCTTGATTACCCATGATGTAGATGCCTATTCTCACTTGAAACTTTTAGAACAAGGTTATGGTCTCCTTGTAAGTTTATTTATTAATTTTTAAATAATTCATTTATCTCAATTTTATACCTTAATGTTTAAATCCACTTTATATGGTGAGACAAATTGACCCTAGGCTATAGATGGCTATTTTTCAAGTCATGGTACGGACTGCTAGGTGCATTTAGAACCTCAAATAACACATATCAACATTTTTGATGATTTTTTATTCCTTTATATTCCTTTTAACTTTACTAAATATCTCAATCATGAATATAGGATTTATTTTCAAACCAAGGTGACAAAATTCATTTCACCTTTTCAAACCTATAGACAATATTGAAAGAAATTAGTGAATTTCTAGGCAATTTTGAGGCCCTAAATGATTACTTTCTATCACTCCTTTTGAATCCTTTTTTTACACAAGTATTTTCAATAATAGGGGAAAAAATATTTACCAATTTAATTTTCCTAAAACCTTTAATAGATATGTTTCAAGGGGCATACAACAACCCCTATGATCTCTATTTTCATTTTTTGGGGTCGATAGTCCTAAACACAATCAACTATGTTTTGAAAGTGACTTTCAAATTATTAGTAATCCAACCCTCTAGACAAGTTTTTTAGGATCTTTTAATCGTATTATGATTTAAAAATATCTCCACTAACATGTTTCAAACTTGAAATGAATATTTAGTTCTCTACTAGACTACCTGTAGGTGACCATTCCTTGTATGCAGGTAGAACGTAGAACTTGGAAACTTGTGTGTGTATGGATGTTTTAATGAAAAATATTGATATATTTACTGGTTATTAAAAAATATAATATAATTTCCATAATTTTTAACAATTTATAAAACCTATGTTTTAATTTTGAACCCCTTACAAGTACCTAGTTGACTGGTATGACAGTCATATGGCAGACTAGTTGTATGGTATGATATGTGATGTAAAAACATGGAGATGCTTTGGGTAATAAGGTTTAAATGTGAGAATAACCATGAGGACCTTTAAATACATGTAAATAATAATAACACAACCACTTGGAACTATTGACAAAGCACAAAACTTCCTAAAAATGGTGAAAACTACCCATAATGTAAAATAGTGTATCTTCCTAAAAATTGAGTTGGTTATCTCATAAAAACCACTTGAAACATGAAACAAAGTGTGTTAATAATTATATTATGAATCCAAAAAACTTTGGAAATAATATTTGTAACTAATTTATATAGACTTACCCAAAATGAAAGAAAACTTGAAAGGTGCACAGATGAGTAGGCAATTTTGCACAGTCCACTTTGAATGATGGTCCATGAATCACAATTAAAAAATATTCAAAATTATTATATGTATTTAAAGGTAATATATTTTATAATATGCCCCCCAAGATCATTTTTCTTGAATCTTTGTGTTAGTTGTACTAAGTAAAAACTTTCAAGTGACTTCACTATGCTAAGAAGAAGGGAAAGAGAGATGAATGGTTTTGGCTTAAAATTTGTATTTATAGATTAAAAAAATGTAAATTATATTTAGTAATATTGATAGATGTTCCATGGCCTCCTCACATATTTCATGCTTCCCAAGGAGCCATACATGTGTCATTTTCTTCCTCTTCTTTAGGAAAACTAAATTTCTTCTAATTGAACGTAAAAATTATAGTCTTATCAATTAATTAAGACTTATAATGACACATGGGGGAAGACATCATGTTTTGACAATTGCATGTTTCCCAAGAGATGCATACAAAACATTAAATGCACCATATAGACCCTTGAAATGACCCCAAATGACATGATAAACTAATGAAATGAGTGACCAAGGCTAATATAACATTGAGAGACATGAAATGAACTATAAAACACCTTATGAAAATATATTTTACACGCTTATATTCCTAAAAATGAAATTTTTTACTAGGGGTGCCCTATTTTGACCTAAAAGTCAAAATTGGTCAACAAGAACTTGATAAGATTGATAAGGTTGGTAAGGGACTTGAAGATACCTCCATTACTATTGATATTGTTTCTTCTTAAGATTTTGATTTTATTCTCTAATATCCTTGATCAAATCTTCCTCTTTTGACTTGATTAGTTAGTTAGAGCCAACTTGATTATGCTTGGGTGTGGGAATGGGAACAATGATGGGTATATGAGTTTACAAATCAATAAATAAAGGCATGGGTGGTCTAGGAGATATCTTCTTATCCTGTATAAGGTAATTCTCATCCCTTATATTAGTCTCATAGGCATTATGAAAAGAATCCCCTCCCATGGATTGAATCATCATGGATATGTCACTATTGAATGTTTTGAGGTAATAAAGAAAAAATTATATACAATAGGCCTTACCAATATTGGAATCCTATCCAAATTATTTTATAATCTTGTTTTGAAGTATTTTATGGCTTCTTGAGTTAATCTCTTTATTATCAAAAGTTTCTTGGTCAAAGTTAAGTGATCATATTTATCTTTAAATATCCTTCTCAAAGAGTCACCTAATCCATCCCATGTAGTGATAGATTTTGGAGACAAATTAACATACCAATGATTGGATTTTACCTTGAAAAAAAAAATCCAACCACTTGATGGAAACATTATCTTCAGTGATGCTATGTATGTTGCAAAAGTTGGCAATGTTTCTTATGTTTTCAATGAGAGTAGTCGAAACTTCTCCTATGTATGAATGCACACTTTTGAGGGTTGACATAAAAATTTCATCATAGTGAGAAATTGATAAAGGACTATAGGCATTGAAGTAAATAAAGGGTAGTTTCTTTAGAGCTGACATATTGCAATTTGGACCCAAGAAAAGTCTCCTAATAGGTAAGTGATCAACACAAGATTTATTTGAATATGGACGGGTGTTAACAAACCTATTTATTCTAAATGAAGAGTATAATATATATAAAAATTAAAATATAATGCATTTATTAGAATAATTTTTCGTTAATTTAGGCATGAAAATGAATCACTAGGTTTTAACCAAGAGCTGATGAGTGTTGGAGTCACTAGATACTGGATGAAGAAAGTTTTACAACTTCATATTTGTCAAGATCAATATCTATTTTTAACAACTTATTGGACCATGAGGTCTTAGTTGGCATGAAAAAAATTATCAACCAAATTTTCACCATAAGGAGGGATAATCAAGTCTCTTTAAATTTTTAATAACATTGAAACACCTCATATGTTGTAGGTGACAGTTCTTAGAGGTGAGTCTCTAGATTGAAGGGTGAGCTCCCTTTGCACAATACCTATAAATAACCACCAACCTAATTGATTTGAAGGAAAAGGTATAGAATAATATTAAAAATAATATAATAGAGGTGATGCAACAATATCAATTCCAAAATCTTACTTACTATGAAAGAAAATTTTCAAAACTAATCTCAAAACCCAAGGTTCTCCTAGCAAAAGTATTTCGACATGAAGGTAGAATTTAATGTATTTCTTAATTTAGATCAATAGTATGAATTATCATAGAAAAAATTAGTCTTATTCACACTTAAAGACACAAAAATAAACCATTTATACATAATGAGACTTGTTATAATGCAAATTACTCACACAAAGCATGAAAAGTGAGATGAACACAAAGAGAGATAGCTATAACTTGTCATTCAACCATAAACTAATTAACACACTTATGAAATAATTTGAGAGGATAAAACCATATTTAAATATTTATTCTAAAGGAAAAATTAGTATTAAAATTATTAGGGTTTTTCCATACCAAAATGTGGATGTCTCACAATGCCAAAAGTGGTAGCTTATATAGAGAAATGAGGAAGAGAGAGAGAGAGGGATGCAGATGAGGACATTGATAGGTGTATAGTTAAAAGTAAAAAAAATAAAGGAGTTATATAATAGTAAAAATATACTTTCAAAGACATATGTATCTCCTCTGAATATGCTTCATCATCCAAGTGGTATAAGAGTTAGACTACTTATTTGACACCTTGGCCATCTTCTTCAAAACTGTGCTTCTTTACATATGAGAAGTGACAAATGGGATTTTTTATCATAATATCACTATTAATACCTTCATAAATTATAATTTTACATATTTAATACATTTATAAACTCTCTTAATCTAAAATTTTAGTGGAAATCATCATCCATATGCTTAGGTGTCTTGAAACCCCTTCATCTACCACACCTAACCTTGTCTAAATGGATCAAAAATTGACCTAAAATTCATTAAGGAACTATATTTCCATGAAATTAATTAAAACATATTATAAAACCTTAATAAATGCATTTGGGGTTCATGGAACAACTCTTAAGACTCCATTTTGCTCCTTGAGCAATCATTAGGCCTCTTTTCTTTGTAGCCATAAAATCATGTAAACCTCCTTATGTAGGATAGTGTAATAATTATACAAGGAAACTGAAGATAAATATTT